>JARACY010000882.1:0-72414 GCA_029255725.1 Scrobipalpa atriplicella
TTTATGTCGAGGCCATATGGATAAAATGTCTTTGTAAAAATCTAAACTACAAAGCTTATGAGGATAACTACTACAGGTTGACTATTCGCATTTACTGTCACTTAGTTTAGCAGTAGAAAACATTTATCAGCTTTTATAATCAGAATAGATACCTACCTAAAACTATATAATAATTTAAATATTATTTTCTCTTTTTCCAGTACCGCAACAAGCTAAATGAACAACAGAACGGCAGGCTATCCGCGCAGCGAGCAGCGTTGGGCGCGCGACAAGAAGAGATGCGGAGTATAGATCGAAGAGTTTCTGAGCTGCAAGCGCGATTGCTGCGGAAAAGAGCACTCAATCGGCAGCTTGCAGCGGCGCATAGGCAGCCGCCACAACAACAACAGCAAAGGTAAATAAATCGGGGTCTCAGATCCACCCCGAGCAATGCTGCCGGCATAACAGGCTTACCAGTCTGTGGTAGGCACCGCGAGGGACAGCCTGGATTGCGATCACTCCCACCGGTGTTCATCCAAGCAATTTTCTGTGTTCTGTTGTTGGAGTATGGAAATGCTAGTGCCTTCAACAGTTCTCTGGCCTTCAAGGCTTCTGAGTGAGCTGGCTTCATGAGTCGGTCACTGCTGGCTTAAACTAGAGTTAAAAGCAAACCGAAAGCAATTTATAATATAAAGTAACGATGGAGCTGGAGGAGTTTGCTAATCAATATCTAATGCAATAAGTTTAGATGTGACGCCATTTCTCGATGTTCTTTTAGTCCTTGAAAATGAAGACAACAAACTTACAAAGGGGCTTTTGATCAAGATGAAAGCGGCATAAATGAAAAGCATCCAGATTTTTCACATGTACATAAATATGGTGTCTGCTTATTCCAGGACAAGCGGCCCGACTCCCATGCAGCAGTTACCCAGCTACCCAGCAGCTGGCAACATTCAACCAAAGAACCAATCAGCGAGAGGAAACGTCGCCGCCGTAGAGCCTTACAACCATGTGCCTCATGCGCAAAGCCTTAGCCATAATGCCAACTTCCAGGTAAGACTCGTCTAAAGAAACAGTAAGATGCATAAAATAGCTTAAGGTAAAACTCTAAATTCTGAAGTATTAGGTAATGGCAGCCTTCTTATTTTTTGCACCACCGATACTAAGAGGAGATTTATGTAGACAAATATCCACTTTAATCTTGACTTAAATACGTTTACTTATGGCTTATATTCTGCTCCTTTTCCAGGCTATGAAGCAAAACGTACTACAAAACAACGTGCCATTAAAACAACTCACTCAAGCCGATAATATTCAGAGTCACTTGACTCAGCAAGAAGCTCACTATTTGCAGCAAAAACAAATGATGAACCCCCTCTACAATGGCGGATACCATCTGCAAGGCCTTCAAGATGGCCAATACCAAGGACAGTACAACAAACACGATATGAACGCATTCAACCACGTTCAACAGGGTATAAGCAACGCATACGATCAGAAAACTGTTTTCGAGCACATGAATAAGTATAATGAGTATTCGAAACAACCACAATACAGTCCAAACAGCACTAGCAGCTCGAACAGCAACCAAACGGGAAAAGAACTCAAAATAAACGAACAAGAGTTCTTACCAGAATTTGCAGCCAGCAAATCTGATCCGAAATACCAAACGTTGCCATACAACACGAAATTCCCGCAGAGCACCAACGGCAAAACGAAGCCTGAATCAAAGAACAACGAAAGTCAAGATGCAAAGAATCAAGCAATGAATGTGAACGTCAACCACATGACTGTGCATTCGACCCCACTTTCGGTTGTGAACAAAAGTCTAGCGACACCTCTAAGTCAAATGGAAGCTACATATCAAAACGAAAACACATATCAATTGCAGAAATCTGACTCCTCTAGTAGATGTAATCAAGAAGGGAAAGAGAACCAAGCATATCCACAAAATTCTAGGCTAAGTCAAAGTAATAGTCAGGGCAATGAGGGCTCGAAGATAAACGCAGCGAAGAATCAGCAGGGGAGTGTGATGAAAGGGAGTTCGCCAAGTTTGGGATCCAATACGACGACCGCAAGCAGTTCGATAGGATTTGGAGTAAGTTGATATTCATTAAAATCATAACTTGCACTTCACTCAACATTATTAACACATCTTGCTTGCTTTATGTATATTGCTGTGCACATAAACCATCTGTACATAAATCATCACAATCATTCATTCATTCCAGAAGCCCGTGTCGAGCGTGGCTCCCACATCCGTTCAAGTGTCGAGTGGGAAACCATCACCCATATACCAGACATCATCCACAAAAATCCAACCGGTCCAGCCACAGACCGTTCAAACACAATCTGTACCTAATCATGTAGTAACATCATCTAGTAACGTGAATTCCCAACCCCAGATCGTTAGGAACACGGCGTCAGGGCTGTCTAGTTCGGGAAGCACCTTCGGTGGACAAAATACGTCGCAAAGCATTCTGTTGTCACCTCCCCAAAGTGCAAGCACGCCATTGTCCACTCCTGACGTCAGTAGCACTGACAAGTCTCCGAAACCGGCACTACCTCCAAAACCCACCATAAAGGTATGCATAGATTAGTATTTAGATCCCATTTTAGATATTGTACAGACATTTTCAATTCCCACTACTTAGACCAGTTAATTAGTTCAGATTCAGACCTGGAAATATGAAGTTGCATGTTACTCTTTTCTGTGATAAAAATTGTCCTACATCAACACCTTTGGATATGTAATAATAATAACTCTATGATTTTCCTCCAAATAAATTTCCAGCAAATAAATCATCTTTATCTTTATCCTCTTTGCAGACACCACCACGTCAATCAGTAAACAACGATGCAGGATTCAACCAGTCATCTGACACTTTGCCCACCATTCCTGTACCAGATTCGAACGAAAGCGAACCCCAACAGAAGGAAACGAGCAACGGAAGCAGTAGCAACGAAATGATCATAAAAGCCCGTCCACTCACCATCAGAAAACCCCCGATGAGTGAACAACCAAAGCTGCGGAATCTGAACAATGCCAAGAACGGCATAAGTGTCAGCATAAACCGGCGAATCGAAATGCCACCAGCATTCCTATTCCCCGAAATGGATCACTTAGTTGACACTCCGAGTGAAAACGGCCTAAAAGACAAAACGAAGCAAAAGGACGAAGTAGATAAGGCACTAAACAATAACATATCTTTAGGTAGTGAGAGACAAGAAGATAGTAAGGATAACGTAGTATCAGAGATAGCTGATCAGATAAGCGCTGTAGATTTGAACGGTCAGGATTCTCAGAGCTCTGAGAATGTGCTGAGGCGGTCAAAGAAAGGCAACTTGAAGCAAGGAGGCAAAGCGCCGTTAACCAGACGTGTGAGCTTCGATCCTCTCGCACTACTCCTCGATGCTAGTCTTGAGGGAGAATTGGAGCTTGTGAAGAAAACGGCGACACAGGTTAGTGAACCGAAAATGACTCTTCTATAAATGTAAAGTGCCTACGGAGTATTAACATTGCCGTTTCTTGAAATTTCAGGTGCAAAACGCAAGTGCGGCCAACGACGAAGGAATAACAGCTCTCCACAATGCCATCTGTGCAGGACATTTCGAGATTGTTAAGTAAGTATCCATAAGAACATAATCTTTAGATCCAGGCACAAAATAACCATACAAATAGGACACGTTAACTAAATGGACAAGGCTAAACTAAACACAGGTATTTATCGTTTTATAAATGCCTATCAATCCCATACGCGCTAAAAACCTGTTATTTAACAGTTTTAACATATTCTTGACTTTAAATCTCACTCACCATATCAATTTGTGACATTCCAGGTTCCTTGTGGAGCTAGGCTGCGACGTGAACGCGCAAGATTCCGATGGTTGGACGCCCTTGCATTGCGCTGCCTCCTGCAACAATCTGCCGATGGTGCGGTTCCTCGTTGATAATGGTTAGTTTATTCTTTTTGTCGTTATTTTGTTCGGCTTATAATACGTCAGTACCTACATACTTGATGGACGAAAGAACATGACGAAATATCTCTCACATGTAGAGGTACAAAAGTGGCTCAATCCAATTTAAATTCACCTAACTCGTTTTTTTTAATCGTGCCTTTGCGGATACATTTGTACAGTTATTTATATTCATTCATGCATAGCCAATGACGATTACAAAACCAAAATAATAATTACAAATAGTCCCACGTTGGGCGCCAAAATTGCGAACCTGTAGGGCCATCTGTTGAAACTAAGTAATATCACGATCATAGCGTGCGTGTTGCTTTTCCGAGAACAGCAATGTACAACCAACGCCATCCAACTCTTTCAAAGATAAACTGTTAGACATTTCAGTTGCTTGAGTGTTCTCAATGACGACGTGACGATTGGGGTTCTATTCTATGTATTCAGAAGTTACAATGTAAAGCGCCATCTAACAATTCTAACGTGAATCTGTTGGACATTTCAGGAGCGTGTATATTCGCAACAACGCTGTCTGACCACGAGACGGCGGCAGAGAAGTGTGAAGAGGACGAGGAAGGTTTCGACGGCTGCTCCGAATATCTATACAGTGAGTTAAATAATTCCAAACTAAGATCGCTTTTCTCTTTCATCTGTGCAAATAGATTTAAAAAAAAAAAGAATGAGCCTATCTGAAGGTTGCTACAAACATATCTGAAGGTTGCTACAAACATGCCGCCGGCATCCGCAGAAACAAGCAGTCCTGGAGCCGTATTTTTGAACCGCTCGAACGCCAATGCGCATACGAAAGAGTAACTTTCGCGCGCAAAATTGTATGGAAATCGTATGCAAAGGTTACTTTTTCGTATGCGCATTTCGATTCGAGTGATTCAAAAATACGGCTCCTGAACGAAACTCAACGTCAACCCCGGCGGCACTGTGTGTAGCAGGCTTGAGATAAAAAAAAAGAAAATGCCTAAAAACTGTCATGCTCATATTGTCATCTAACCGTTTCTCGTCTCCTTCCAGGTGTCCAAGAGAAACTAGGCATAATGAACGGCGGCACAGTCTACTCCGTGTTCTCATACACTGCGGCCAGAAGCGACGAGCTCTCGTTCGACACCGGCGCCAGGCTCCAGGTGTTGAGGAAGGGAGACGACCACGAGAGGGAGTGGTGGTGGTGTCGGGACGACAGCGGACAAGAGGGCTATGTGCCCAGGAACTTGCTCGGGGTAAGACTTGAGTCTTGACGATGATAGCAGTTGGCAATGTTGACATGCAAAAGGACTTAGTTTCCAGAGCCGTAAAACCCTATTTAAAAAAAAAAAAAAATATTGAAGTCGTGCTCGTGCCCACTGACTGAACTGCCATTTGGCAGTCGGATTGCAGTTGGCTTGCAGTCCGTCTATAAAGTTTGTGGAGATGAAGTTTTCTCCTTACCGAATAGGTTTTCGAGTTAACTCACGACCCGATAAACCCTGGTGTCAGAGTTTTCTAACCGCCTAGTAGCACAGCTTATAGACATCTGACATGGTTTGTGTAACGACCACTACCAAAGACAGCGTAGTACTGAAAATGCTCTAGAAATCTAAATTCCTACTGCAACACTCAGATAGTTTCAAAAGGCTTGAAAATGTCCTAAAACATTAAATTTATTTGACTGACTGTTAGAGAGGACACAAAGCAATTTATCTGCCTTGCAATATTAAAAAGAATGCTATCGATTCGTGGAGGGCACAACTAAATCTGGACTAAAACTATTGCCATCCCTTTCTGTTCTCTCGTGATAGAAAATGACAGGTATAGACTTATATTAGTTAAGTCGTGATTTTTGCAGCTACGAATTGTTACCTCTATTGTTTAACTAACTTATATATTTCTCTCTTTTTCAGTTATATCCAAGAGTAACCCAGCAGCAAGAATAAGAAAAGAAATGGACTTCAAATACATATGATTATTATATTGTAAATACATCTAGTTTGTCTTATTTTTTATGTATTTATATCTCTGTAATCTAAACAAAAATATAGATATTGTATACAATTTTATCAGAACTAATATTTTGTAAATATTTAAAAACTAAGTGCAAAATGAATGAGATTATATTGTACATTTTATAAATATACGAGTCATCATTATAAAATTGGTCATAAAGATTTGTATATTGTTCTTAGGTCTGCAAATATTGTGAGATATTATTACACATAAATTGACAATACAATAATGAAGAATTATTTTACTGTTTTTATTTATTTCATCAGCCCATCTCCAACCAAATCAAGCGAGGGACATTTTGCGAAAGGGACATTATGAGAAAGGGACATTTTGCGATAAGGGACATTTTGCGAAAAGGACATTTTGCTATGTTACCAAATCAAGGTAAAGTATTTACGCTCAAAGGTCCGAAATGATTGAAACAAACTTCAATAAAATTATATGAAAGTTTATTATCTAAATGCTGTGACCGTTTACATGTCTCCCTCGTCGGAATCCTCGATGTCAGCCAGCGCCTGCTTGGCCAGCGATTCGGCCTCCGTCGCCACGTTCGGGGGTACCATCTGAAAATACACAAAACAAACTTCAACACATATTCTACATTCATTCATTTATTCATAAAATCACGCCTTTATCCCTAATGGGGTAGACAGAGCAAAAACGATCTAAGCAAAGGTCGTTTCGCCACGTTTGACGGATGAGATCCCCTTAAAAAACTAGATATAATTGCTTCATGGAAATGAAGTTGAGCAAGAAACTCATACATAAAATTCTGAATGACTTTTCTTAAACAGTGCATCTTTCTTTCTATACCTGGTGTTTGCCGTTGGTGTCCTTGGAGACCCACGAGAGCTCCAGCTCGAACTGCTTGTCTTTCAGCTCATCGTGGACGAGGTAGATACTGGAATTAAAAAAAGCAAGCCTTATTAAAAATTAAAAACAAGATTTTTAATTATTCGGTACCTAAGTATAATGCAGGCTGTATCACCGAGACGATTTGGTGCTTCAAACAGAAGGCATGTTCATCCATAAGTCCTGTCTTGATAATGGTTGGTCCCAATAAAAAACTTGATGGCAGATATAAAAACAAGCACTTACATCCTAGCGGCTTCCTTGACCAACTCCTTGACAGTCATGTCAGCGAGCTTCAGCTTCTCAATCTCAGTCTTGGCTGCTTGCTTGGCTTTGCCCACTGCACATCCGAAGTATGACTGGAATTAGAAAGAAAGACATGGTTTGTAAGTGTTAGAATAGCAAGACTTTACAATGAAAGTAATAAAAAACAAAATTGTCACCCTTGATGTACTAGTAGCACTAAAGAAAACATAGAATGTTCCAAGCTCTTTTTGATTAAACTGTAGAAGCCAGTAAAAGGAACCAAGGGATTTTATTAATTTGAAATGAAGACAATTTTTAGCTGAATAAATCCTACCTTAAATTTAAAAAGGCCAAAATTCTTATTAAGTACGTTATGTACACATTATTAGGTGTAAGGGTTCCTGTATTTATTTTATTGATCAATAGGCTATAATAGAGGTATAGTTTATCCTGCCTTCTGTTTAGATAAATATAAAAGAGAAACTCACAAATGAGACTCCACTAGGCTCCAACATGGTCATTTGAGGTCCATCGTGCTCCGACCAAGTTCCCATGATGAGAGAACAACCGTACGGACGAACTGCACTGTATAAGGTGTATGCATGCATGTACATAGCAACTCGCTCATTCAAATACTTCAGCGGTACCGGGACTCCGTACTGTGATCTGTAGTTTGACGCTTCTGTGCGGGTGGTTTCGACAATCTGTCTGGCATCAGATATGAGGCCGGCTACTGCCTGGAAATTTAAAAAGAGTTTGATAGAGTGCCAGTGATTTTTCGAAAAGCACTGTTGTTGGAATATTACATTGTTAGAAATGAAGATTTCATTTTAGATAAAGACAAGAATTTTAATAAGGAGTTACAGTAAAGAGAATCATTGCTTGATCCATTGAAATAAAGAGAATTGGTACCAAAATAAAAACCAAAAGCAATAGTTGTCTAGTTGTCACAAAAATACTGAATTGAAACTGGCAACAAAGTAGTCACTTGGTTGTGCACAATGTGCACAGGTTACTTACCAATCCTACATGTTCGTCAGCATGGAAAATTCTTTTATTAGCACCAGGTTCGTAAAGCTTAGAAGTGACCAGTTTTTCCACTGCAAATACCACACCATCTTTACCCCGGAGACCAATGACAGTTCCGGAATTCTCTACAGCTTTAGCGGCATACTCTACTTGGAACACTCGGCCGTCAGGGGAGAATTGTGAGGCAGAAAGATCATACTGAAATAGGAGAAATAGTTGACATGATTAGGCAAATTTTGAAGTTAGTGTTTTCTTGTTATCTTTGAATATACAGTGAATCTCATGGTAGGAAGTCGTAGATATTGTAAACCACCATGAAAAAACGGCTCTAAACGTAGAAATAGAATGCAAATACAAATAAAACAGTCATTGTAATAAGCTAACCTACAAAGGGCTAAAATGTTAAAGAAACACGTATACTTACACCAGTACCGATTGAACTCATTGTTAATTTTGTAATTTACTAGCTTACTACAGAAAATTATTGTAGTTAATTGCTAATTTTTACCGTAATAATTATGAAAAATATTTAAAATACGGCAGTGACGATGACAAGCAAACAACCGCATCAATTTGTTCTCTTTGACATAAGAAGAATGTGTTTTTGTAGCTACGACAAAAATAACTTACAACAAAACCACTATCTGCATCAAAGATGAAGTATGAACTTGTGCACAGTGGCGGCTATGTTGAAATTCGTTACAATAATCTGTTGACTTCTGTTGAGTGCTACATGAAAACGGTTACGTTCCATTTTGCGTTAAGGTTTTTTCGTTGTGTTTATTCCATAGTTTATTCAAATAAAACAATTTAATTTTTATTCGTGTAGTAAAAATTAACACTAAATATTCGTTTAAATTCAAATAAATTATTCATTAGTTAATTATTTCTTTGTTTGAATTATTATTTTTATTACATTTTAGTTTTTATTGATATAACGGAGCGTTGTTTCACAAGGCGTAAAATAAACCAATAGAATGGCGGAAAGTTTGCACAATGAGAACAGCTGCTAATATTACACCAATAGGATTCAAGATAAAACTAGCGGGTATTTTAAACTCGAAAAGACGGAAAAGTTTGCAATGGCGGCGGCAATCGGCATGTACGGTAAGGATTTTTAGTTTCCTTTTCTTCAACTTTACTCTTGCTGTGTGGTCATTTTCTTGTTGTGGTTTTTATGTTTCAGATAAACCTTAGTCAAACTTTACCCATCCCGCTAAATGTTTTCTCTGCAGTGAAGGAAAGGTACCATCGTCATTGTGTCAAGCAAGAGGGTTGTTGAGTCAACGTTACGGACGGACCACCCGAAGAACCCTGACCTGATGCCAGAGTTTATTTAGTAGTAGGTACTAGGCAAGTATATATGGGGTAACACTCTTTGAGCCACCAATTTGCAGGATTACTTACCATTACAATACCATTCAATTTGATCGTAGAATGTTTGGTAGAGTTTTTTGAACCATATCGATACACGACTCCAATATTGCAACGCCTATCTAATTCTCTCCTATCCAATAGGTACGTCACAGGCGCTGGACTATTGCGCTGGGTCTAGAAATCGAGTGGGTAAAGCCGCTTGTTGCAAACGCGAAAATTTTTAAAACTCTTTTTCACAGAAAAAGTTGGGCTCCACATCTGCGCCAGAATTTCTGGGATACCTACCGTGTCTATTTCGTAATAGTTGCACAAGTTAACAACTGGCTTTTTACGAGGCTCTATTATTAAATCCTATTGGTCAAATAAAATTATTATCATTATATTTTAGGGCTGCATTTATTGAGAGTTGCAACCTTGATCCAGTTAAAGCTAACCAGCTCATAAAGTGGATAATTTTCTTAGAAAGGAGATTTCTTAAAATTAGATAGGACTTACTTCCATGCTGGACTGGGAGTGATAGAAAAACATAGAATGTGCCTCCCGGGCATGCTGTAAAAACCAGCTAAGGGATTCGAGGGTTTCGGTGTATTGCAATTTAGGCGATGTGCCGACAACCCGTCACTAGCAATATCCAATAATCATCTGTAATAATCATAACATAAGCTCCAAGAGTGACTTTATATATTTTTTGCACCCGAATTTCCGAGCCCTGCTCATGATAGAAAAACTGAATTTTAGTTAAGATTGAGTGATTTTGTGCGCATACGAATTGCCCTCATTGTTTAATTTGCCAACTCCTAAAATGGACCTAAAAATGCCTTTTTCTTCGCGTAACCTCCATAGCACGTAACAGTAAAAGCTATAGTAAATCCTTAGTTGGCGGGATTGTTTGTTTCTACCACCATAATTGCCTGCCCGCATCTTCGCACTATTCAGAAATAAGTGCTGTTGGTACAAAATAATCGATATTCTCTTTATCGATAAGTCAGTCCTAGAAATAAGTAGATTACTATAATGGTGTAACTAAGTATTTCTGCATTTATTCCTCTGTCGAGTGGGTTTTCGAGGCGACGAACAACTTAATGAATATGATGCATGTGATAATCATTATACTGTCTGATCTGATATGCGTCCGACATGGTTTATTTAACGCTCCGTGCTTTGGAGAAAATTGGTCGCAATTCGTAGTTGCAAAAATCACGACTTAACTAATATAAGTCTATACCACTGTCTTTTGTAAGAGAACAGAAAGGGACGGCAATTATTTAAGTCATGATTTAGTTAAGTTGTGCCCTCCACGAATCGATAGCATTGTCGGTCCTGGTTTCTGTACTTTGACAAGGTAATCGTTACACAAACCACGTTAAATGACACAAGGTTTATCGAATCTGACTCGACATGCAGAAGAAGACCATAATCTATCGATAGTGGCAACACTACAAGAATTTAAGCAAAGAGAGCCCCTTGAAAGGGTTCGGGCGTTCCCTAAGAGCAGAATAAAACAAAATGAGCTCTGCTATTGATCCGGAGCGTGCAGTTTATGTTTTCCCAACCTGAGAATATGGATGAGGCTCCGAAATAAGGATTTCATGCTTCAGAGAGCACGTTAAACCTTCGTTCACGATCGCTGTATTTAGACAGTTAGGCCTAGAAGACGTTTTAAAAATTCTGATACGGGGTTTATCAAGTGGTTTTACCCTACAAAAGAAAAGAAGACCATAATCTATCGATAGTGGCAACACTACAAGAATTTAAGCAAACAGAGAGCCCCTTGAAAGGGTTCGGGCGTTCCCTAAGAGCAGAATAAAACAAAATGAGCTCTGCTATTGATCCGGAGCGTGCAGTTTATGTTTGCCCAACCTGAGAATATGAATGAGGCTCCGAAAAAATAAGATGGAATACGAAAATGTACGAATAACTCCCATGTTGGTATGGGAGCGATGAAAATACAGAATTACTTAGCTGCCTGTGACAGATGCAATTTCTATGGATTTAGCATTTTCTTTTGTTTTTCTCAGGAAAAGCATCTATTTGAGCGATCATCTTAAGAGTACCAGCTATAGGTACGTTTCTTCTCGGGAATATTGTAGAAACCTTTGGTAAAAACCAATAGTTTCAAAGACCGTATAACATAACCAAAATATTACAATTTACAAACAGTTAGTTACAGTTCTTATGTAAGTAAGAAAATATTTCTTTAATTATGATGCTTAGGTACAGGAAAATATCATATACGTTTAAGTATAAATAATTAGGTATACCCTTTTTTCTTCTACGGGTTTTTCCGCAATTTAAGTGGGTTTTTCGTAGGAAATGGTATGATTAAGAAATTCACCCGCGGATATAATTAACTTGCGGTCTTGGGCCAACTTTTAACCCTAGTTTTAATTATTCAGTAAACCATACTTTCATACTGGATTGGGTGCGATCAAAAGACATAGAATGTACCAGCTGCATCTCTTCCAGATGCACCACAGAGTTTGGTGTAGGTACCTATTTAAATTGGACGGAAGATGTGCAGATAAGTCCATTGATATACGGTGATTTTTACGGTAAGTACGATTATGATTATCGACAGTTAGCTCCATCTCAATCTGACACCAGGGTTCATAGGGTCGATTGACTCGAAACCCACAAGACTGAAGAAGACCTTAACATAAAAATAAACATACAAATTTAAAAATATATAAAAAGGTATACGTAAGAGGAAATTATAGGCAAACAAAAATCCAGGTTTGCGCAAAAAAGCAAAAAAAATGTCGAGCTTATTGTAGTAAAGTAACTTACCCAAAATCTGCTCAGTGGCTTAAGTTTACTGCTTTTTATATAGTTGGGTTAGCGTAGTGCGGCGGGTATAACATTACCAAAATTAAAAACCTTGTCGGACATGTTTTCCCGGGGACCCGCGGGCTGCGCATTAAGTAAATATTCCTGTAATTGCGTTGTCAAAAAATTCGGGCATAAATTTTTTGCCCGCGAGCTGGGCCCGCATACAAAATGAACCACACAAGGATTATTATTTGCCTGACATCCTAATTAACGTGACTTTTTTCTTTGTCCCAGAATAATGCTCTTTCAGATAATGGACGAGAACATAAGTTGGATAAACAAAGGACTTACGCCGTAAATTAGGCAGCCACCCTACGTTGGATTTAAAACATAAAAAGTTATTGTTTGAAACGCCCATTTTGGAGTTGCTAATTGGACGCAAAGGGCGTCGTAATGTCAAGTAACTTTTAGGCTCGAAATTCAAAAATCTTTTTAAAAAATTGGAGCTTTGCAGATCTAAAAAGTTTGAAAAAATTTAATTCATGTCTAACTGCTTCGGCTGGGATATTGCGATTCATTTTGGAACCTACGATATGAAAACAAGCATAATATTATAGTAACAATACTGTTGGCACGATTGGAATTTAATACCCATTGCTACTTATGTTATAGCTTGCAGTTTCAGCTTAGAGAATGCTGTCCCACATAGAAAAACATATACCTACCTTGTAGAGCAAACATTCTATGCACATATTTCCATGCCGTAAAAAACAGAGGTATATTATTAGGGCTACTAAACACCATGCCCAGTGACGTGTCACCCGGTAGTGACGGCGGCATAGTGTGTAGCAGGCTTTAAGTCTAAAATTTAGGCATTGTTCCACTGTAGGTCGTCTGCTATTATATACCCTGAAGATTTTACAAGCCATTACATTACAAACCAATTCTAAGTACAAGGATTTAACTCCTCGGGAGGCGAGCAAGATAATATCCAGACGAACATTATTTTCACCTGACCTTAGAATAAATTCTGTTTATGACAGACCTTCTGCAGTCTAACTACCCATATTTTACGTTAATTTCTTGAACTCGGTACTTTCGAAGCGGACAAAGAAGGTTGGACGATAATTTTGAAACAAATTCAAAGCTCGTAGAACAATTAAACCGCTTGAATGTCAAACGGGGGACTGGACGAAGTTTGGTAGCAAAAGACTTTCGAATTTAAAGACTTGCAAAAGTCCCTCCGTTCTAGATCGGAGAATTATGTAAGTTTGTGGCTGTCCTCGGAGATAGGTAATTTTTAAGGAAGAATGGGAATCAAGTTCAAGAATAGGTATTTAACTCGGCAATGCAAGATGAATCACCTTTGTAACTAAGGGAACTAGTATAACCTGACCAAAGGAGGTTATTTGAGTGAATTTATGGACAGTTCATACTGGGAAGCGAGCGGCGCGGCGATGCAAAGCTGCATTGCAACTCGTTGTTCCACCACCGCGCGGCGCAGCGCGACGTCGCGTAGAATTTTCCAGTTCTGTTAATAAAATGTCTACCTGTCTTTTTGCACAGTAGGTAAACTAAGGTGTCTATTCTATCACGCTGTTGAAAAGTGCGAGTCTCTGACCCAAATGTAAGTAAATTTATTTTTTACCGTCGTATTTTTGACTCTGTAAATATGGTTGCTCCAATAAAAATTTAGAACTACAGTCGTCCCGATCAACATTGTTGTTGAAAGGTTGCCTGGCAGAAATTGCTACCCTAGCAATAAGGCCGCCTAATTGTACTTTGTTTTTGTAATGTTTGTTCCTGTGTAATGTCTTATTTATGTGCAATAAAGGATATTTGTATTGTATTGTATTGTATTGTATTTCCAGACCCTCCCCTTCCATCAAATACACAGAACACGAAGACGGCTCGCACTTCCGACAAATTACGACTTTATAGCACTTTTCCAGTTGAATGGAACCAAATCGCCGTAGAATGGCTGCCTGGCTCAATTTTGTGCAAGTAAGTGCACTTTACATAGAAGAGGATGAATAGAACCAACAGAATATTTCATATAGCTGGCAACTTGGCCGGGGCTCGAGGAAGTTCTGAGACTTTGTCCGCCATTGTTACCACCTTGATTGGAAATTTATTGCTATGGGTTACCGTCTACGGTGGTGTATTAGCAGAATAAGGAATTCAGGTGATTTAGTCTGCTGTGTTCTAAGCAAACTGGGGAAAAACTCAAAGTGATAAATCAACAAATATCAACTTTGTGTCCTCCCCTGGGAATCGAAGCCAGGCCTCCGGATCAGGAGTTCATTGGCTCAAACCACTAGACCAGGGAGGCAGTAACAAACTGAAATACATAATAAAACATTATGATTGCGCGTGTAAGATCACATAATGAAAAAATTGAATACAAAATTGAATTCTGAGAAGAGACTGACTTCTGAAAAGCACAGATTTATGAAAATAATAACTACGGAACTCCAATTGAAACTAGACCCTACTTGAAAAGACCGGCTTCATAAAATTTTATATGAGCACATCACATACATTGTGGACAAAGACTGTTCCGAATAATGTAACCATACATGGTGTCCCAAAAAAGGGTAGTAGGTAATATTAAATAAATAGGTACCTTTGCTTATAGCCTTCAGGGCTGAAATTACCTATGTGCCAAAATTACCAGATACTTTATCATGATAACTAGTTCTTTATACATAGTCTGATTTTGTGACTAATGATAAATGATTCCATTTATCGGTTGGCAACATTAATCCACCGGTCTCAGACAGTCTCTGAGTAACGACCACTATCAGAGGCTTTGACTTTGGGGTGGGATCTACCTCCTAGTGGTCTGCCCCAGGCAACGGCAACTCAGGCTTGCCTGTGAATAAGTCCGGCTGAATGATCCCAACAAAGCGGTGGTAGGCTCCGCAAGGGGCCGTCTGGCTCGCGACGTCTGCTGTCTTCCGTCGGTGCGTGAGACTGTCAGTGCTATAACAGGCATCTTCTGGGTTTGCTCGCTCCATCGTCGACTCTGTCACGGTCATCCCTGACAGGTAGGTATTAAGTAGGCGGTTTAAAAACTCGACGGTTCATCAGTTCATTCATTTACTTGAAAAATCCACTAAATAAGTAGAAGACGATTAGACCCTGTATATCGGGAAACCCGAACTTTTCTTTTCATTACCCTGGTAAGGAAACGATGCAATTTCTGCTTTCTGCTACAAAGTCAGGCTGAATGAACAATTTGGAATTATAATAGTTCGCGCATAAAACATGAAGTTGACAGTTTAATTTCATAGTTGCTGAATTTCAGATCAGGCAGTTACGGTGTTAATAATAAGGCTTTTTCTTTTATATTTTTAGCTATGTTCCACTCGAAGACCCTAGAAAACAGAGCTTTTAAATTGCCTAATAGACAGGCTTCTAAAAAAAACATAAGAAAATGTAACGCATGCCATGTATTTAATTTTCTTCTATCAAATAGCTTTTTTGAGTCGACTTACAACCCGATAAAACCTAGTTTTACCTATACATGGTTTGTGTACCGATCAATCAAATACATCCGACCGGAACCATGACGTAAACGTGTCCTCCGAAGCACGAAAAACATGCACACTAAGTATTTACAAGTAGGTATGTGTGTGTACATTCGCGTTTTTTTCGTTATTCCTTCTAAAATAAATGAAGTGGAGACGTAGTAGACTTCATAAATATTCTATGCGTATCCCCAGAGGGACTGTCATAACCATACCTTAGATTTCCGAAGACAGACAGCTGAATAATAGAGGGTGTAAGGGACGTCTGCTTTCCGTAATAGTCTTTTTAAAACTCTCACGGTTATCAACGTTATCACGATTCATGCAACTGCATTCAAATATCGTATCCTATATCCTAAATTTCTCGTTTTTAATCAATCTAATGCTTTCCGAAAACTGATGATAAGGGTTGCTCGCTCGCTCAGTCAACAAAACTGAACAACTTTCACAAAAAAACTCTTTCATGAAATAAAAGAAGAAATTAACTTCCCATAGGTACAAACAAAATAATTACCTTCATATCATTTGTATGGGGAAGTAAATTTTTTTATCCCTAAAATAAATTCTCGTGAAGGTCCAGTTTCATTGACTGAGCAACCTCTATCAATTTTGGTATCGGCCACAACAGTCCACTGCTGGACATGGGCCTCCCCAAAATTTTGGGGTAATTCCATACTCACCTCGCTTGGCAGGCGGGTTGGTGAGAGCAGTAGAAGTTTTCCATTCACAGGGAACGCTGCTGCCCATTCCCTGGATTTATCCCTTAGTCGCCTTTTACTACACCCGCAGGAAGTTATGGGGTGATGCTATTCTAACCCGGCACCACACGGGGTACACGAATTTATTAATAATAATAATTTATAATCCCTTACACCCTGTATTCTTATACGGTCTTTGTTTTATTCTCATTACGTTTTTATTGCGAAAGTTCCAGAGAAATCTGGATCTGTCTCCAAGGACATGTCGAAGTCCCAGACGTAAAGTATTTGATTGAAATTGAAACATTGAGATGGATTTAGCTTGAATTGAAATCGGTAAGAATATTTTCAAATCCAGTGAAATTCTTAAATCTATTTCAAGTTTCAAAAAGAAAGCACTAAGTTTAAGTATGGGTTTATCAAAAAAACTAGCAGTAGATAGATATTCAAACCTAATTAAATTAGGTGGAAAGAGAAACTGGTAAAAACTGGACGATTAAGTTGTGAAGTATATTCTACATGTTATAAGTACCTATCTACTCGCATTTTGTGATCCATGGCGGTTATAAAAGCCCTGAAAACCACAAGGGCGAGTGAGGACGCAATGCCATAATCATTAAAGTATGATAGACTGATTAATTTGATTACATGTCATGCCTCAAAGGATTAAAATTTTATTTAAAATTCGTATTTAGACAGTTGAAGGTGGAAATAAAACTAGATAGCAAAACATGTGTAGCTACGTAGCAAAATCGCCGTAGCACTAGCTACATTATTGCATCGCCACGGTGCGTAGAACCTACGTAGCTCATTCCTACTCGTAGCAAATAATACTCATTTCAAAAACTCCCAATGTTCTTGGAATACAGAAAACTATATCGTCATTTTCCTTCTGAAATTTTGGTAACAGCGATGAATTTTCATGTAGGGAACCTATAAAATCGTAGCTGAAAAGACGGACATGTCGATGAAAAGTCAAATACCTTTTCGGATTTATATTCGAAGGATTTTCGCATTCACGTATAATTTAACTTGTAACGCAATGAAATATCCATTAATTTTGGAGATGGGCATTTTCCGGTACGCCGAGCACGAAGACGTTTAGAGTTCAACAAGGCTTTAAAAGAACGTGGATGGGGGCGCTACAGACAAATTTACGTTGTCTAATAGTAGGATACCTAAACGTTTCTCATTTCCTTCTGGTTCTTTTAGGTGAATGTCTATACAACGCGAAATAGGCCCAAATTAAGCGACTTTATAGTTCGTTAAAAGTTAGATAAAAGTCAGTCAAGAACTATTGTAACGCATAAATGTTAGTTAAAAGTTCTTGACTAACTTTTTGGGCCAAATTTGGTTATAACCATCCGTACGATAAAAGTTGTATCTATAGACAAAAGTTTTTTTTTTAAATATTTTATGGCTTGGATATAGACATTAGAAGATGTTTCATTCATTTCGTTCATTCGTTCGTTCCTGAGAGCTGTCAAATCTCAAGGTGGCGGCGTTGGTTCCTTTTCTCGTTACGTTCATTCAAAGCGTAGACGTAGTGTGGATTTTAAGGACGCGACGTTTTTATTCGAGAAAAGAATTTTCGCAAGCTCACCGGAAGACTTCTTCAAGGGTCCATCTTACGTAGGTAAGTTGTGTTTTGGGTTATTTTAAGTACCTAGTACCTACATAAGCTAAAACGGTACGTGAAAAGATTTTTGAAATTGATTTATACTTTTTCTCTTCTTTTTTTTTCTATTCGAAACTATGGAAAACATTCTTAAATTCTAGCTGATATATTTGGCTTTTTGGTAGTTTCATGTTTAGCGATTTATCGACCCGCTACCATGACTATTGAAACATAGTTGAAACGTCGGGATAAAATATAAATTCCTATATTTTTACCACCAAAAATTATCGCGAGTGACCCCAAGAAAAATTAATATTATTTATTATTGAAAACTTACTTGTTTTTTGTTGTAAGGAGGCTTAGACGGCATTTTAAATTATTTTTTTAGTTTTTGTAAGATCATTGTTACTAACAAACATCGACCTATGTAGTCTGTGTAACTAAATAAATAAAATTAAATTATAATCGAAATGTCGAGGTCTAAGCCTCCGTTCTACAAAAAACAAGTAAGCTGTTTATTTTTTAATGTAATTCTTTTTAATGTTTAAATGCGTTCAACATAGAGTTTTTATATACCTAGGTACTTACTGATCTCTAGCATTGGCAATATTGTACAAAGTGCATAATATGAAATATGGTCGAAAACACTCAGCGGGAGTAGTTTCGCGGAGAACTAATATCTGTGTTTGCCAAACAGTTCGCATTTGCAGAATTGGGGTGACACAGTAGAGTTAGGAACGTAATAGAATCTTTTTTTGTATTACGAGAGCATATATTGTGACAAAAAGTATGAAAATAAGTTACATTTTAGGTATAACAACCTGTTAACTTCGCGACGTAGTAAGTTAAGTACCTCCCCAGCTCAAATGTTGTAAACGACAATTTTAAGATTGACAGGAGTCATCAGTTCGACGTGTGGGCTGGGAAGCTGCTCTCATAAATCTTTTGTAAAGGTTGGTTTACATGCCGCAAACAACTTATATAACTGTAAGTAAAAGTATGAAATTTCCAGCAATTTAAGGCTCGTATTTATAAGGCGCTCTCAAGATTGAGAGCAATATTGAGTGCGGATTTGACAGGTAATTTTGTACTGGAATGACATTTCCGATACGAACTCAAACTCGCTGTCACTCTTGAGAGCTGATTATAAATACGGGCCTAAAAGTAAGTAACGATCCTTGAAAAAGCATGATCACGCGCCTTTACTTTTGACGCAGAAGGCTCACACATGTGGCGAATTTTGAAGAACACTTCATTTGATTTAATTTCATTGACTTTTATGCCTGAAAAGAAAAGCTTGTTAAACATTATTTTTACTGATTGGAGCAAAGATAAAATAATTTATTTTAAATATAAAGCGTGCTGAATGAGCAGCTGCTGAGTAGGCTACAAAATTAATTGACTTTAAAGATATATTATCGCTATCGAGCGATAGGCGCTGAAATTCGGTTTTGAAGTCTTTATAACGTAAGAAATGAAGGAATCTCTTTTACTACAACATTCTGTGAATCTACGACTACGAATAAAGTCGACCATAATTAGGATAGCTCATCTAATACGAGTGCCTCCATGTATTCCCACTTTGTAAGGAAAGGGTTAAGTGTTGACGCGGTGTCGATTGAGTGACTGGGGTGATGGATGGAGCTCAAAGGGCGGAGCCCTAAACTGCCCTCAGAAGGAAAAAAACCATAACTCCAGGTTTTAGTGAAATCCACTTTTTTATTGTTTCCTCATATTGAAAAACAGACCTATTTTTCTGTCTAGGAATGGTTAAAATCGAACAATAAATGTCCAATTTAGAAAACCATAACTACACACTTAGTTACGTATTTCACCTATCATCAGAAGAAAAAAAACCATAAGTGCACTTCAGAAGCAAAAAAACCACAACTCCAACACTTATGGTTTTTAAGACTATACTATACGAAGAAAAAAAACCATAAGTGCAAAAACTTGGCAGTTATGGTTTTTTTCCCTCGTATATGATGTTTCAAAAAAACACAAGTACAATATTTGTAATGATATTTATAGTTATGTATATATTTATAAGAACTTGAATTTCGTAAAAGCGCGGCCGTCTCACACTGCTCACACGGAATTACCAAAATCTTTCATTTTTGGAAGTATTAGGCGATGTGAGTTGCATGATGCACATGGTTTGAACGAAACAATTAATTTGTATATGAATGTAGGCTTGACCTCAAAAGGATGTGAGTGGTAATAATGAGGTTTCCGCGAGCAAAACACCCATATTATCATCGCCTGGCTAACTCCAATGCAAAAATTCAGTTTACTTCATTTTGTTCATCAAGCCGTACGTATTACGCTGCCCACTCTGCCTGTTGACTTCAAGTCGCAACCACGTCAGGCTCTGTAGGTGACGGTGTAAGTTTACATTGGTCGCGTAAAAAATACAATACAATACAATACAAAATACTTTATTGCACTTAAGGAGACAAATACACAGTAATACAAAAACAACATAATAAAAATACAACATAGGCGGCCTTATTGCTAAGGTTGCAATTTCTGCCAGGCAACCTTTAGGTGAAAATCTGTACGGTAACAAGCTAACTTGAGCCACAGGATGGCTAATGCGGTTACCACGAGTGTGATACGCCCCTTCGCTTCCGTGGCCTGCTTACGGTTGCTTAAGGCAGCTAAAGCAGTCCGCGTGCCGATGCGCAGCTAAAGCAGCCCACATGCCGGTGTGCTGGTGGGGTGCGTTTTGCGCGGGCAAATAAAGCAGCCCGCGTTCCGGATGTCCTGGTCAGGGCGTGGTGCGTGGGCAGCTAAAGCAGCCCGCGTGCCGAAAGTAATTTTTGTATTGAACACAAAACAAACTTGAAATCTAAAATCAGTGACCCCGAAACTTCCCAGACATCAATTTTGAGCCTCAACGGAGCAACTTGACTCCCGGCCACCATCTTGATTTCGCCATATTGGATTTTTGACAAACACATTTTTTGTCCTAACACACACCTACAATAGCTTAAAAGAAACTAGCAACCAACCTGCAATAGATTCTGCGATATAATGAAATGAAATACATGATTTATCAACAAAATTTTGTATGGCGGCCATCTTGAAAAATGTCAGAGTCACAAAACAATCCATAAAAATAATATCAATAACCCGAAAAACCCCCAGATATCGATTTTGAGCCGGATCGGAGCAACTTTACAAAGTAAGCCGCCATTTTGGATCCGCCATCTTGGATTTTCGTGACCACCAGCAATTGACCCCCATCACCCTCTATGACATTCCTTTGAGCACCTCTCCTCTATCTCTAACCGTTTCGGAGATATTTGTCTTTTTATTTTGTATGGCGGCCATCTTGTTTTCCGCCATTTTGGATTTTTTTCACCTCGAAGTTAATTTGACCAGGGTGTGCTCTAAAGTTAGTTCGAGAACCATCTCTCTATCACCTATAGTTTTGCCAGGCCGTAGGGTCACTTTATGATGAGGAGCAGTTTTTCAAGATTTCGGACTTTTTCCATACTCACCGGAAGTACCCGCGCACTTTTTTCATACACAACTTTTAGAACAATTATGTCAATCAGTCAGTGAGTTAGTGGGTTTCCAGCTTTTGTGCTTTGTTTACGGTTTCACCCGCGTTAAATGAGTTTTCTTATGAGAATGAAGTGTTTTCCCGCGGTAAAAAGTAGCCTATGTCCGATGCCAGGCTAACACAAATCCCCATGCCAAATTTCATCTAAATCTGTCCCGCTGTTTAGGAGTAAAAGAACAACAAACAGACAAAGTTAATTTTGCATTTGTATTATTAGTATGGATTGATTTGCACTTATGGTTTTTTTCCTTCGTATTACTGTACAAAATCACTAATCAATGCTAGCGAAAAAAACATTTTCATTAAAATAAAATAATCTATTCAAAATAAGCAAAAGCTATGCAAATTAAAAAATAAAAGAAATAAAATGCTTCCTTTTAAAAAAACCTGTACCCGATAAAGATTATTTGTCAAAAAGTTATGATCGTCGAAAGTCTTTTGCATTTTACGCGGAACATGCTAGGATGGAGTTATGGTTTTTTTCCTTCTGAGGGCAGTAAACACTCCCGTATGACCTCGCGATTTCACTTCTTAACATTTTTAAGTATGATGTAGGTAGAGTATTATGATGTAAGTAGGTAATTAGTTGAAAACATTTTAGTGTCTAGGAATAAAAATGGAAAAATAATTATCTAAACGGTTCTCCAACTAAAAAGTAAATAATGTCTCCAAATCTATTTATAATTTTGGAACTCTTTTAATTTCGATACCTACGAGTCGCTCATTTTCAACAAGCTATAGAGGACATCGCATTTTGCACAAGCCAAAATCTAGTGAAGTGAAAATTACGTACACAACACGTTCTTAATCAAAATGCGTGTCTCGTCGCGTAGTCATTAAACTGCTTATCTCCTTACCTGCCACAATGCATGTCGGCACACACGCGTCGATAATCATGTTAGCGCGAATCAGCTTGACGGTTCGCAACAAACTTATTTTGATGATTCGCAACTGGCGTGTGTTAGAATAACGCACAATATAGCGACTTGACAAACATCTATGTGCAATATTTGCTACCTTTTACTGAATTAACGTACCTAGCCAATCAAAATGCGTGTCTCGTCACGGAGTCATTAAACTAGTTATCTCGTTACCTGCCACAATGCAATCTAAGTAGGCACACGCGCGCCAATAATCATGTTAGCGCCAATCTGCTTGACGGTTCGCAAATCGGGTAATGTTGACATTATGTACCTATGTGTATTTTATAGCCCTATTTGAAGGGTAAATTTTGTGGTTTTGCTGCCCAAAATATGTTGTATTTGCACATACGTTTCGGAGATAGGTACTTGTATTAATTTTCATTTTGCTGTGTAACCAACTTATAAAATATGCTCTCAAGCATTAAAATATGAATATTCTTGTGGTTTTGTGGATAAATATTGATTTTTTACGTTATTAGTTAAGTTAGCTTTCTACAGATGCAAACTTCAAGAAACCGTAGCTTACAGTTTTCGCTACGGTAGGTCTACAACGTAACAAAATGCTACGACTGGCGTGACTTAGTCAGTCTAAAAATTAACTTTTCAGTATGGTCTGAAGATCTAGAAAAACAGCACAATCCTATCAAAAATATACATGCAGCAAGACAGTGTTTATGTTAGTCAAATAACATGATAAGAAAACCTGCCCTACTTGTCACGCACAATGTTAAGTCAACACAGATATTCAATCAGCAACCAAAACTGTGCCTAAACAAGCACTTTCCGAAGATGTTTGTTCAAAGCCGAACTGGTTAGAAGTACCGGCAAGTTTGATTGGGGCCCCCCAAGTTATGGTTAATTATTGGAACCCAGGGTTTGCCACCGCTGAACTTTGGTCATTGAATTGTGTTTGTAGTAGATGAATGTCAAATCAATGTTTCTTCTACTACTTTAAAGCTGCTGTAACGTATTTCAATACTTATTAATTTATCTGGCATTATTTTCATTAAAAAAAACCATTTAAATCGACTTCATAATCATCAGTTTGTTGGTTATGAGCAAACGCCTCTAGATTTTCGTATAGGTACAACATTCTATGACAAAAATAAGATTACCGAAAACCACCATGTACTTAGCAAGACAACGGAAAATTATTTACATAGATAATTATGTGGTTCTTAACGTGGTTATTTCAACCAAAAATTTTTATTTCTGTATCTGGATGGAATACAAATAAGTATAGAAAACTATTTGAAAAGATAAGTCTATTTACCACATTATTAGAATACTGAATTTAGCTACTGGGTATGAGTGTAATTCACACAAATTCACACTTTATTTCCTATTCTGTATTCTGTATGTAAGCCAGCTAGCTTTTGGCCAGACGGCTATGTTTCTTATTCCTCCTACGTCGTCAACACCAGCGTTGGCAGCTAATATTGGCTTAGGGTAGCTTGCACCCCCTAATTCACCACATACCCCCTCAAAAATAGGAGCGACAATGTTCATGGCTACAGCATTTTAAGTAGGCGTTGGTGTAATATCATAATCTAGAATTATAAATGTTTTATTTTTTGTTAAAAGTGGTCTTGATGTACAGTCAACTACTTTTACAATTACAACTGCTGAAAACTCTGTATATAAGGAACTAAATATAAGTATTTTTTCCCCCGTCTCGTTTTCACTTAAAGAGCCACACACGTACACGTAAACTTTCAGCATTATTTTGTTGGAAAAGCACATACTTTTGCAACACGAAATGAGCGGGGTCTTTAGAGAATTCCAGCCGAAAAAAAATATACAAGTCCGCGTTTCTTGGTAAAAGTTTGCCGGGACTGTTCTCCATTAGTGGCAACCCAACCGTGTGCGTTATGAGGAGTGTTGCCAGTCTTAACGATTTGGTATTAGGATTTCCGAGATTTATGAGTGTCATGATTCGATAAGTGTTTTATAAGCAACGCTGTACCAATGATTTTTATGCGAAGAAGAATCAGCATATCTTGTTGTCTTGATAGCAGACTAACTGATCGGTTTCATTGACAGTGCAACCCATCAATGTGTGTAGTTTTTGGTATGCTGTCCCTTACGCCCCGTATTAATTTAGATATAATAGAAGAACACAATTACAGGCTGAATACAGAGAAAGTTGGCGATTGCTCCACCGACAAGAACAAAGCTCTTAAATGTATGATGATTTAGTTATGTTTTTTTTTTACTTGTAATGGGTTAGCTCTTGACTCTAGACACAAAGGTCAGCGATGACCGTGACAGAGTCGACGATGGAGCGAACTAACCCAGAAGACGCCTGTTAATGATGATGAGAACACAGTAATTATCCGGGTAAATATCCGGTAAATTATGGTGGTAAAATCGTAGGAATTTACCTTATCCCGACGTTGTCGTGGTTGCGGGTGATTTTACCACCAAAATTTATCGCGAGTGACCCGAATAAAAAGTAAAATGAACGTTAAAAAAGTTACAGAAAACACTTGAAACTGCGAATTAGCAAAAAAAAAAAAAACTGCGCACCTTTTCAGCAAACAGATCTGGCAATGCTAGTTACCAGGAAAAGTTGGCCGGCTAATGCCTAAGTTTCTGTAAAGCTTCAAATACAATTTCTTGGGTAATCCGACTCCTCAATGGCTGGTGAGTTGGTGAAGATCCCTTTAATATTTTTTTTTCATTTTCGGCTTGTTAGTTTTTCTTTTCATATAGTTTCTGGCTCTGGATTTTTTTTTTAGGGAACGCTAGGCTTAATATTTACTTTCGTTTATAATTATAACTTAGGTAAAATGCCTGTTTTTCCATTCTTGGATATATTATTATTTAAGACTATGTAATCAAACGTAAATGAAAGAACTACGATTGTATTTTTCTTACATTAGTTTTTGCGATCATTTTGAGTCAATTTAGTTTTTCATTTGTGAACTATAGTTTGTGAAATATTCCTAAGTTTGATTAAGAAAATGCACGGTGAATCAAATGATTATCCGTCAAAACAATGATTCCTTGCTTCAGAGGGTACGTTATAAGACTTATAATCCATTGGTCCTGATAGTGGTCATTACATAATCATGTTTAAACGATGTAAGTAGCATGCGTTACCAAAATAAATAGTTCCAATAAAACCGATTTCCACCACGGGGCCGATTCGATTTCTTCGTAAATTCCATTAAAGAGGGCGCATTACATTTAAATAACGGCAGGGAAAGGCGCAATAGAATTAGGTAAGCAACTAACTTACGTACGATTTATGTAGAAAATTTAAGGCACATTCTGAGAGGATTAGGCAGCTTACACACAGATAGGTAAAGCGAAAAAAAAAATACATACATACATAAAATCACGCCTTTATCCCTAATGGGGTAGGCAGAGCGAAACGACCTAAACAAAGGTCGTTCCGCCACGTCTGACAAGTTTTGAGGGTTATTATATTACAGATGTTTATGTATATTGCTATAGTGACGGGTTGTCAGCCCATCGCCTTAATTACAATACTGAAACCCTCAGATCCCTTAGTTGACTCTAGACCATCCATGCACCAAGTCGACCAATCCGCCTTAAACATCTTCCGTCACCATGGCTCACCCCTGAGCTTCGTAAGCTTATTGCTAAGAAGGATGCAGCCAAAGCACGGTACAAGTTCAATGCATGTGATAGTAATAAGGCAAAGTACAGGACAGCAAGGAACGTTTGTAATACAGCCTGCAGAGATGCCCAGCGTCGCAATATTCACGCTGCTGTATCTGACGGTGATCCTGCTAAAGTTTGGAAATTCTTAAATTCCATTGGAATTGGCAAGGTGAAGCAAGAGTCCAAAATAGATGTCAATTTAAATGATCTTAATAGTCACTTTACATCCGGAACGCCAAATTTTAGTAGTGCGTCTAAAGCTCTGACCTTGCAACACATTGCCGAAACCAACTCTCCAAACCATGACTCCTTTTCATTCTCTCCTGTTTCGGAAAGTGATGTGAGGAAACACATACTGTCAATATCCTCGAATGCTGTTGGCGATGATGAAATCAGTCGCAACATGATTATTCCGATCCTTGATATTGTCCTCCCTGTAATCACACACATCCTCAACTTTTCCTTATTCTCCTCTTCCTTCCCAAATGCCTGGAAACAGGCAGTTGTTATTCCTATTCCCAAAACCAGTAAGCCCACAACCCTTTCACATTTCCGGCCCATATCCATTCTTCCTTTCCTTTCCAAGGTTATCGAACGTCTAGTACATCACCAGCTGTACCACTTTCTTGCAAAGAATAACTTAATGAACGCATTACAATCCGGGTTTAGACCTGGGCACAGCACGGTAACTGCTCTCATCAAAGTATCGGATGATATCCGACTTGGCATGGAGCAACAAAAAGTTACCCTACTCACTTTGTTGGATTTTAGTAATGCGTTCAACACTGTAGACTTCGATATCCTTTTAGCCTTCCTCAAATCCCTGAATCTCTCCACATCCGTTGTCGACTGGTTTCATAGCTACCTTAGTGATCGTCGACAGCGTGTTAAAGCTGACGACCATTACTCTGACTGGAGCGATGTGCGAGCAGGTGTTCCACAGGGTGGAGTTTTATCTCCTCTTTTGTTTAGTATTTTCATTAACTCTATCACTAGGAACATCTCCTCCTCATATCATCTTTACGCTGACGATTTACAGATTTATTGCCAAGAGACAGTCGAGAATATTGACAGTGCGGTGATTTTGATGAATCGGGACCTGGAAAGTATTGCATCCTGGGCTGCTTCGCATGGCCTCTCCGTTAACCCTGACAAGTCCCAAGCCATTATCGTGGGCGGTCGAAGGCAACTTTGTAGGCTAAACATGACCCTTGTTCCTGCCGTTTGTTTCATGGGGACTGCAATCCCATACTGCAAGTTCGTCAAAAATCTTGGAGTTTACTTCGACAGCTCTTTGTCTTGGGTGCGACACGTTAACGAAGTGAGTCGTAAAACTTTTGCGTCACTCAAATCGCTCAGACGTCTTCGCAACTTTTTACCCGTGCGTACTAAAATAACTCTGTCCCAATCCCTCCTTTTACCCATCCTGGATTACGCTGACATCTGTTACCTCGATCTTAACGAAGACCTTCTGAATAAGTTGGAACGTTTGCAGAACGCAGCAATCCGTTTTGTTTTCGGCCTGCGAAAGTACGACCATATATCGGAGTACCGTGCCCAGCTCAAATGGCTACCCATAAGGCTTCGGCGTAATTCCCATATCCTATCCCTTTTATACAAGATCCTTCACAGTCCCACCGCTCCTTCTTACCTTAAAGAAAATTTTCGCACTCTAGCTGATATGCATGGACGTCAACCTCGAGCTTGTAATGAAATGCTACTCGAGTGCCCGAGTCACAAAACGCAATTCTACAGCCAGTCTTTTGTCGTCCAGGCTGTTCGCTTGTGGAACGGTTTGCCGTCCTCAATCCGTGTGGCTAAAACTCTGGAAAGCTTTAAAAATCTTTTGCGTTGTCACTATGAACGGGAATGTGGTTATGGTTGCGCATTATGACTTTCGTCACAATTTATTTTTCTCCATTCAGTTGTGTATGAAAGTATAGTATGTATGGTATGCATGTATTATATATTTTTATTATATATATATATATATTTATATTATTTAGATAGTTTATAGTAATTGTATTGTTATTTGGTTATAATCTTAAGTATTTATAAATGTTATATTTAGTTTTGTTGCACTGACCCGCGTCAATATTTTCTATTCCGCTGTCTCCTACTGCCTGGTTGCCTGGAAGATATTGCTACCTTAGCAATAAGGCCGCCAATTGTACTACTTCTCTGTGTAATCAATTTGTAATTTCTGTGTTTTTTGTGCAATAAAGTATATTTGTATTGTATTGTATTGTATTGATTTTTACAGCATGCCTGGGAGGAGATGCAGCTGGCACATTCTATGTTTTTCTATCACTCTCAGTCCAGCATTGAAAAAATCTTACATTGCCATAATATAGCATAGGTACTACTAACTATACTATGCTGGCTCAGCGTCCCAAAGTGTGTCTTGGCCTCTAATACGAGATGACGCAACTTCTCCCGGCTAGTGCGTCTTCGCCATAGCATATATTATTTTTAATTTCTTAATTGTGTCAATAAAGAAACCTTAATTTTTCGATCAATCATAAAGGTGCATGAATACGAACTGCGACACCACCGTCAAAAGTCGCACCGACGGACGCATGTCGCTCAACAACGCAAAACGCCATGTGACAGCGGCCTTATCCAAAACGGAATCGTTGAGTATACTGAAATTGGTTTCGAGAGATGTAATTGGTTCCTTTGCGAGTAGCAATTCGATCCAATTATTTTTCTTAAAGTCGTTCCATATGCTAAGTGGCGCCCCTATCTATAGCAATGCTATAAAAATCAATTAGTAATGATCTTTGACTGAAAACACAATTTCATGGAAAAAGATCCGCCACGAATCAAGCAAAAGTTCTAAAAACAAATTCGTTTAGGTACAGGTATAGTCTGTGCGAAAAGAGAACAGGCATAGAATTAGAGGGCGCACATTTGTATTAATTAACCCTAGGTCTTTGACCTAAAACCTCCAAAATTTAATGTAGAAGGTTACTGTTAAAGACCTGGACATAATCCTCACACGACCAAGCGACAGTTAATTAAATACAAATGCGCGCCCTCAAATTCCATGCCTGTTCTCTTTTCGCACAGACTTTACGATTATCTGACCCTAGAAATGGGTGAATCTACCCATGAAACTGAACAACTTTCCCTAAGGATCATAGGACGAAATACGAAAAAAATATTTTGACTTCCCATACTAAATGCGCTATCAGCTGATGCATAATGTATGGAAGACCAAATTTTTTTTTCGTTATTCGACCTATGTCCCTTAGGGAAAGTTGTTCAGTTTCATGGGTAGATTCACCCATTTCTCGATGCATGTACCCTTTATGTTACACGTTGTATAAGTTTCAGTGAGTGATGTTTTTTTTTTGACTGATGGGGGCGCCACTTAGGATAGGGGAGCCCCAAACTCACAAGCTTGAGGGCTCAAGGCTGTCCCCGATTTCATCGGAAAACGATTGTATGAGGTCGATCGGTTACTCCCTGGATATTGGTTTCTTATTGAGCTTTTTAAATGTTGATTTGAAAGGGTTACCATTTAATATTATGAAAGCTTATTTTCTCAGAAATTATTTCATTCGGCAAAAAAAAATATAGTCACGACAATTTCTTTATCGCGAATCTTGATGCTGAAAGCTGAAAAACAGTCGTACATACCCACCTACTCGGAATACTAAGTGAAAGAAAATACTTCTTCCATGCTGGACTGGGAGTGATAGAAAAACATAGAATGTGCCAGCTGCTTCTCCTCCCGGGCATGCTGTAAAAACCAGCTAAGGGATTCGAGGGTTTTAATGTATTGCAATTTAGGCGATGGGCTACTGACAACCTGTCACTATAGCAATACACATGACCACCTGAAATAACCCTCAAAACTTGTCAGACGTGGCGGAATGACCTTTCGGTCGTTTTCGCTCTGCCTACCCCATTAGGGATAAAGGCGTGATTTTATGTATGTATGTATGTAAGAAAATACTCACAAAATAAAATACTTAGTGAACCATTTTAATGACCGGCCGATCCAAGCAAGCTAAGCTCACAAGAGCGAAGCACTTGCAAACCAACTGTCATGCAGACGCTTCCGTATCTGATAAGTGGAAATGAAGACAAAACAGTGGTCAACAAGCGACGAACCGATGCGTTTCGTTTTCTCTCACTTTCATCACAAAAGCCAAAGTGCCTTAACAATAGGTATTTATGTGTGTTTCGCTGTAACATAATCTACGTATTCACTCGTACCTATCATTAGAATTTCCTCAAATCTATAAATAAAATACAAGCTGTGAAATGCGAGGATCTATTTTCCCTGAGAAGTAAATATGCAAGAAACTGATCATCAAGCAAGTGGAGTGCACTAAACGACCTACTTTCCTTGTTATAATTCCCGATACTGCTGAACGTAGTGTTGCCCTCAAATTATCGATATCGATAAATTGAGCCTTATTGATCCGTGAATCCGATGAACCGTTAATAGAACTTTAAAGCGTTTAACAGTACAGCTAAATTTAATTCCAACATGGTTTGTTAATGGACCTATCAAATAAACGAAGACAACGACATTATAGGAGTTTTTTTTATCTCGCCTGCCTTTAAGCCATAATTGTGAGTAGTTTCCATTTGTTCTATAGAACTGACGTCAGCAGGAAAAAAATGTTTTTTTTTTTTTTAATTTGTTCCACAGAACTACTTACATACCTACCTACAAGCGTTTTATCATTCACCCAAAAGTACAAATTGTGGATCCATATTTCCAAAACTGTTCCACTTCCATGTACATTACGCACACTTAGGTATTGCGCGTGTAGCTAAGTATATTCACACACAAACAAGTATGGCTAATTAAGCAGCAGTACCTAGTGGTGAGATTAAACAACTATGCGTTCAATTCAAGTACCTATGTAATTAACTGTCATACTTACTTACGAGACAATTTATTTAAAGTCAAATAATCTTTTATCGATAGCATCGACAGTTTGACAACACTAGTGCGTGGAATACGGGAATAAATAAACGGGCTTATTCATGGAAATAACAACTTCACAACAAGGTATAACGACTCGCGTTTTTCCTTTTATTTTGTCGTTATCTGCTTACACTACACTACATAGGTACCTAGTTCTTAAACTTCGTTAGAAATAGCATCAGTATTTTCACGTTGTTAAATATACCTACCACAAATTTGCATACATTTTTGCTTTCTGAAACAGTACCCTAGCTATTGCACGCAATTAAATGTCAACGAAACTGAACAAATTTCAGCACTTTTTTTTAGAGAGCTTCTTTGAATCGGAACGGAATCCAACTCTTTAATAGTAGCCGGTTAGGCATAATCTCCGCAGAGTGGTCCTCCCAAGAGGGCCTTTCCCACGTGTATCCCTGTCGAGATAAAGCAATGTCTAGTGTTAAAGGCACTTTGGCCTTTGTGATGAAAGTGAGAGAAAACAAACAAGCTAAGCTCACAAGAGTGAAGCACTTTCAAACGAACTGTCATACGGATGTTTCCGAATCTGATGAGTCTAACAGAAGACGAAACAGTTGTAAACAAACGACCAACCTATGCGTTTAGTTTTTTCTCACTTTCATCACAAAGGTCAAAGTGCCTTTAACACTAGACTTACATAGGTATGTAATAGTATGAAAATGTTTTAGGTATTCCTTACCACCATCTCCTCGCTAACTGTTTTATCTCAACACAACCGAAACTGTGGTGTAGACAGCTTCAATAATTCCGTCTTGGGCACTGAACTATTATTGTACTAGCGTGTATGGAACAGCAAAATTTTACGAACATAAAACATGTCCCAAGAATTCAAAATGGCGGCTGCAAAATATTTCGTCCATATTTAATTGAAAGCGTTTATTTTGAGGTAAAACTTTATTATTCTTTCTTTTTCTTTCTATTTACCTGTATTAATTTGTTATATTTAGCGCGGCGTGTTTAACAGTTTATCTCTCTGTTTTATTAAAAATCGTGTCTGACAATCAGTATAAATAATGGTGCAAGCACCAGTCTTAATCTTAAATGGGACATAAAGTGCTTCAAAGATGTCTTCTCTATACATATAGCTCAGTGGTCTTGTGCAATACTGAACAAGAGGGTGTTTATTTAATAACGTTGCTCTGTGCCGATAACAGCGCTATTGTACGAAATACGAACTCTAACTGTGGAGGGTTCGATCTAGACGATGTAATGAATTTAAGTGCAAAACTATACATAGTAATATCAAGTCTACGTCTCTTATGGGTAAGACAGAGCATCAAAATAATTTCTCAGATACATGGAAGTTTGCACAACAATAATTTTTACTTGTTTCATTTAAAATTTATTAGGACCTGTGTATCCAGAGACTATTAAATAAATAATTTATTATTATTTGTCCGGTCCTTTGAGGTATTATTTAGGATTAGGCCTTTGCCCAGCAGTGGGATGACGTAGGCTAGAGCTGTAAAAAATATAGATAAGATAGGAAGATATTTAATTAATAGTACAAAATCTTAGAAAGAAAAATTTGTTCAATAAAATACTAAAGTACGTCTAGAAGCTTTGAAAGCCAACTTTATTAAAGAGATACCGTAACTAAATTAAAGATCACAATTATATAAGTCTGAATGCTTTATATCAAAGAAGGTATCCAGAATCTTCGGCTTCATTTCAACAGGTTTCACTGTGAATGGCAGCAAATGAGGCACGTTCTACCTCCCAGGTTCAAGGGAATTTCTTGTATATATCTTCACGTTTTGCAGTTTTGTCACTGGACTGTGAAATTTCATTAAAGCAAGTGGTACTCTCTTGAAGAGTGCACTTGAATTGCATTTTTTCCTTTTTAGAGAAATCGTATGTTTTGAGTGGAAAAAGCGAAATAAGGGAGTAATTTTGTGGTGTTACTTTTACAAGCTTCAAGGAAAATTATATATACTTACTGAACTAAGGCTCGTATTTATAAAGCGATCTCAAGATTTTGAGCAATATTGAGTGCGGATTTGACAGGTAATTTTGTACTGGAATGACAAACTCGCTGTCACTCTTGAGAGCTGATTATAAATACGGGCCTAAGATGTTTTTCGTCTTTTGCGTTTATAGAATGTGTCTAAAATGGAAAGATTCTCCCAACGGAAATATGTAAGTTTCGAGTCTTCTTAAGAAAACTAAATCGTCATATAGAATTGAACCTATCACCTTCAAGTTCCAGATATCAGTGTCTACCAACTGCGTCATAAAACCGCTGAATTTCTTTAAAAAGAAGCCTTAATTCAGCGCCTTTGGAAAATGCACGAGATTTACTTTTAATGAGTTTGGAAAGTGCAACTTGGGGTTTACTTTGTGAATGGTTAACTCGCTTCTTTAAGACATCGTGGCGTGGTATAAATAAGAACTTCAGTTTCTTAGATTAAATTTACAGGGGATAAGTTGAACTGCAATGAAATTTGTAGTACATAAGATACTTGAGTTTTCTTTGGAATTGTGTTGGCAGCCTTGGGTCTCACTAAAGTGCTGGTAGACTCTGCAAGGGGCCGCGTAGATTGCGTCAAGCAGCATTATGTGTCCCATCATTGGTGTGTGAAAACCTTAGGGTTTTCAGACTTTTATTATACCTAGCAAACATTCTTATCACGCATTTTCTGCAGAACCTAGGTACCTACCTATGTTTTTTTTTTATCTATTTGCGAAGCGTTTGCTTTTTGTTTCTAGTAACTCGAAACCTGAGACCCTAACTGGCATTTATCCACACAGCAAATTATATTCAAAAGTAATCAAAACTGAATAAATACAACTTTTTAAGATTGAAGGGATTCGAGGGTTTTAATGTATTGCAATTTAGGCGATGGGCTGACAACCTGTCACTATAGCAATACACATGACCATCTGAATTAACCCTCAAAACTTGTCAGACGTGACAGAATGACCTTTCGGTCGTTTTCGCTCTGCCTACCCCATTAGGGATAAAGGCGTGATTTTATGTATGTATGTATGTTTTAAGATTGAAAATTGCTATCAATTCTGTAAGAACTCGACTCAAGTAAATCTAAACTAAAATGATTGCTATCCTTTTCTGTTCTCTCATTAAAAGAGAGATGACCATTTTAGTCAACATTTTAGTTATTTTGTACGCTACCGAACAGCAAATTATTCTGTTCATTTTCTCATCAATATTCCCGCCACAGAACTGCTCTCTATAAAACATGACTAGCCAGAACTCTGACAATTTTAAACATCACAAATCTCCCCCCGGCGTGACCCTCTATTGATCCTCAAGGAGTGAAGTTTGGTGACTTTTTGCATTTCTAACGAACCGTGACCTCCCGAGTTGGGGGGTAATGAAGCACGGAGATGAGTTGACTTTGACAATCAGCTGATAGTTTGATTTGAGGGGTACTGGAAATTATTATTGGCTATTGTAGTTAGTTTAAAGAAGTGCGTACTTATTCTCAATAGTTCAATGATTAATTTGTTGTGGCTAAAGACATGGCTTTGTTGTCATTTTCTAGCCCAAAGGTAATTGGTATAGAGTCCGTAGTACCATGAAGGAAAGAAGGTGAAGTCCAGAAGTCTGTTCACTCTTGCTTAAAAGGGACTAGATTCGCATGCGTTCAAAAACACAGACGTCTTAATCTATTATAATAAGTACATATAGTACACATAGGTGTCTTTTTTATAGGACCAATTTACTTATTTTTATCCAGAAAGTAAAAAAAAAATCATTAGGCAAGGTGGACAGCTGTAAGAGAGCTCTAAAGTCCAAAAAATACCATAGTACCGAATTGAAAACCACCTTCTTGTTGCAAGAATTATAGAAAAATATGCATTCTATGTAAGTAGACAAAAGACAACTGACAAGTAGGTAGCTACCAACACTCATTGGACGAGGGAACAGGTTAAATAAAAGGTCGTGGATATCAAACTTTGAGGACCATCATAAGTGGTTTGCTAAATCCGCGCCGCGCCTATCTCGCAGTCCTACAATACGGTGTATAGGTAGACCCATTCTGCTGGGACGTGGTACAAGTCCTAAACTGATAGATCGGAAACAGATTAATATTAGGTAAGTAAGTACATTCTTTAATGCAGTTTCTTTATGACTTAATGTGTGGCTTGGCTATGCTAGGCAACCTGTTTGTAGACGAGATTTAAAGAGGGTAGAAAAAGGAAAATTGCCTGATGATAAGGCAGCAATAGGTACCTTACTATGAATAGTGGGAGAGTCAAATCTAAAGTAGGCTGTCTCATGTGCCATCTAGTTATTTCACTGGCTCATATGCCCTTCAGAGATAGCACTTGGTACATAACTCTACAACCTTGTTTACAAAGACGAATTTGTCTTCCATAACACATATCAACCACTTACTTAAAAACTTGCAGTCTACTATTACCTATAGTACCTATAACCCATTTTGTAAGGTGGTCCAAGTCGTGAACTAAAACACCAAAAATCTATGTAAAGTCTCATCATCATCATCATTTTCAACTCACATCCACACCCGCTGCAGTGTATAGGCCTCTTCTCTATGACGCCAGTCCTACTGACTGTTCTTTATTTGTTTTAAAGAAGAATTAACGCTTTCGCCTCTACCTTGCTTCCCCACATTGAATTTGAGCCAACCCTCAATGCGACCGGCTGGCAAACACTGATATTAGTTTTCTGTGTAAGCAATTTTCGTAAGTGTCTCCTGTTATTCCGACGTAATACCGACCTAAGTCGCATCTATCGTTTGTTCGGAAGATACCGTGTGTTATTCTCGCTTATTGGTTCTTAATAAAAAGGAAAGAGTTTTTTTTTATATAATTCCGAAAGCTCTAGTCTAGACCACCCCTGCGCGTTATCCATTTACATCTATCTCAAATTGTATGGAACTTTGACAGATAGATGCGATAAACATGTTATGCTATCGTGGTTTTATCGCGGTTTTAGCTACATACTACAAGGCCAGTGGTGATTGAAATAGAGTCGGTGGTAGAGTGGGGTTACACAGGCCTGGCTGCTTTTTAATGACAGCTCACCAGTCACCTTATATTAACGTTCTTTGCATAAAAATATATCACATGAATTGTCACTGGTGTGTATGAAATTGGTATGAAAAGGTATAAAAGCTTTTCTGAATTACCTGTGTGGATTACCCTTTACAACAAAGAAATCATTAAAAAATACTAAGTTTAATAACTCTTATACTTTGAAATTTAATATGGGTATAATTATATGGGACATTTAATATGGGACTAATATGGGACTAATATGGGACTGGGCTGGCCAAGTGTGCCGAATGCATCCCTAGAGGTGGGCCAAACTAGCCACCGAATTTGTCCCACAAGAACGTCGGCGCAGAGGGAGACCGAGGATGCGATGGCGGGATGACCTGGTAAACTTCGAACCCAACTGGTCGGAAACAGCCATGGATCGTATTGCCTGGAGAGAGAGAGGGGAGGCCTTTGCCCAGCAGTGGGACACTTTAGGCTAATATAATGATAAAAAATAATATTGTAATATATAATTTAATGTAATTATATAAACAGAATGATTAAAATCAACCCTATTTACCTTCAGAATTTTAATGACAGAAGAAACATATTTTGCCAAAATGTGTTTACCGTAATCTTGGATTGTGGGGGCGACTTCTCTTTTGTATACTTACGTAGAGAATTTATTTTATGAACTAATTTCCCTGCGACAACATTCCTTGTATGCGGAGGCGCCTCGGGCAATGGGCTCAATTCTAAATGCCACATGCTAAAGCTAAAATTGAAATCCACCTGTCACTAAAAAAAAGTATAAGTATTGGAAAAATACAGGAGATTGATAATTATTATTCTCTACGGTTTTCGATTTTAGTCTGTGATTTTACGCGTTAACTATCAATTTTAGCTGCTATGTCATAAGATGGCAGGTAAACTACAAACGACAGTACGGGAAACGTGCAAATGCGCGCCGATATCTTGCGGACAGAGCGAACAGAACCATTGAACCATTAAATATAGAGAATAAAATAAAACCTTTTGTCATTTTCAATCTTATGAAACGTAAATAAACCAGAAAGCTTTATTATTATACTAGATCAAATTAAAATCTTTATTCAAATAAAAAACATAAATAGAAACTTATCAAATTGTCCAAATGCTGGGAAAAGGCCTCCGACAGAAAAAAAATATGTTTAGCTTTAGCCGATGGCATTTAGAATATGAGCACAGTGTAGGCTTTTTTTTTTACAAAAAACCGAGCCATGTTTAATGAAAACTCTACCCGCAATATGCCTTAGGGGACCGCTTCCACTGATTGTGAATTTTTCCATGCTCCTCATGAATATTTTCATAGCAGCAGCTTTTCATATAGACCGATGGATAGATGATGAAATAGCAATTTTGTAGGCTGTCTGAATTGAAGTGCATAGTGCATCACACGAGCAAAAAACGTGAAGTAATTCTGTCTGTTTGCATTTGGGTTTGTGAAACAGCTAGAAAAACTAGTATCCATGGTATTTAAGTAAACTTTGCCTAACAAACTCCGCTGATGAGACATTTGCATGTCTTTGCCACTTTACTTTCTTTGAGAGTGAATAAATCGTTTTTCCACTAAACGGCACGTCCACGGCAACGGCAACGCCACTGTATCGTCGACGATAAGAGATAATGTATGAAAATCAATGAAATTATATGGAACGCTTTTCCACTTGCCGGCACGGCAACGGCACGGCACTGATTCCCACCGATATCGTCGCCGGCCTGCCAAAATGCATGTGTTTTGTATACGTAGCATGCGCGTGTGTTTGTGCGCTCAGAGTGGACGACGATATTACCGTCCTAGAGGAAATATAGAGCCACGGTATCGTGACGATATCGTTATATCATCTCGCTGCCGTGCCGTCTAGTGGAAAAACAGCCGTCCCCGGGGGACTGAACGGGAAGAAACGGATTTAGAAACATAATACTATTTGTATCGCGAAGGTAGTTTAATAGCAAGGTGAGGTGAACGCCGGAATTCGCAATAAGCACCACCTTTGTCTCGCAAAAGCGTTTCTAGCCCCTTTATTTCCCAAGTTCCCTGCATTTCATTCACTATGTACATAGCTGGGAACACATAGTCCAGTAAATCTAGTAATGTTTACTTATATGCTCCAGTTAAATTAATTGCACTCTGAGACATTGTATAAATATTGCTATCGATTCATCTAAATCTTATTGTCGTCGCATTCTGTTCTCTCATGATAGGAAATGACAGGCATAGACTTACATTAGTTATAAATCGTGAGTTTCGCAATTACGAATTGCTGCGTACGTGCGGGAAATGGGTGTAAGGGGCAGCTGCTTCCCCTAGATTCATTTGTAAAAGGTATTTCTTTGTGATTGTATGCCAACCACAAACATACAGTATATAGCAGTTTTCTTTGTAAAAATTGTTTAATTTCGTTTCTATCAGTTTCCGGGAAGCTATTTCTTGCAACCCATATGAATTTATGAACTTTAGCCCATGCTTCACCCTTTACACTTATCGGGGTGAGTACTTTTACACATACAAATAGGACATAATCTATTTTTTACTGCGGTGGGTCCAAGGTAGATTTTATCTTTTTCAATTTTACTGAATATATATTTAATGTGACACCGATTCTTAGATTTACCGGACTATACCTAGGAACACAGGGTACGCTGAGAACACCAAACAGTTGGAGCACATTTTTCTTTTAAGCGTGACGTTTTCTAGTATTGCAGCCAAGTTGTGTAATAGAAAGTTATGAAGTCATATTCAACTTGGTACACACTGTATTTTTGGTGTATTTTTTATGATATTATGTGCTTTGAATCAATTTTTTGATCGTAAAAGTGATGTACAGCTAGAACTAAAAGCGTTGGAGTTTAGTTTGCTTAATTTAATATAAATACATACATACATAATTTACGCCTTTGTCCCTTATGGGGTAGGCAGAGCGTCAACGACCCAACAAAGGTCGTTCCGCCACGTCTGACAAGTTTGGGCTGACAACTTGTCACTATAGCAATATACATGACCATCTGAAATAACCCTCAAAACTTGTCAGACGTGGCAGAATGACCTTTCGGTCGTTTTCGCTCTTCCTACCCCATTAATTAGGGATAAAGGCGTGATTGTGTATGTATGTGTGTGTATGTATGTAGATAATATTTAACCAAAAAGAAAACACAAAGACATCAAAAGTTTACGGGCCCTTTGTCTTGAAGAAAACTGAGTTACCTCTAACTTTTCCTATTTGACTTTTACTCACAAAAAATAGACAAGCATTTCCGAGGCCATCTAAATTATTAGGAAAATTGAGAGGGGACGGAGGTAACAAGGTATAGGTTCATTTCATATCTAAAGCAACAAGAAAACAATTACAAAAGCAAAATGACGAATTTTATATGACGGGTAGAAACTAAAAAGATAGAGCTTCCTTCAAAAATTACAAAATATGTTTTTTTTTTCTTGACAAGAGCAGAGTAACATTTACGTTTATATTTGAAAATATAAAAAAAACAATGATGTTAGCATGATGTTAGTGCCTTTATATAAAAGTTCCTGAATGTCAAATATCTGGCATATGTACTGTATGCTTATACCTTGGCTTATAGGTACCATTTTATTATAATAAGTTAAGGGGAAAAGGTGCTTAACTCAAGAAAATGAAGATATGTAGCCCGAAGTACTCTTTACTTTTTCTTTACTACAGTTGGTTTTAAGTAAATCCTTTTTCTCTTAAAATTGACTTACATTTCACCTGTGGTCATGTTTGCTAAAATATTTTTTCTGTAGAATGTAGTTTATACAGCTGCTAATTTTATGTATTTGTGGAATTTAAATCATGTATCTTGTAGCATGTTAGGAAGGTATATACCAATAAAACAAGCATTTTGGTTTGCCATATTCCAAAATTCACCCATTTTATCAGTAATATGTTTTGTTTTGCTGCGTTTACTGAATAAAAATATTTATATAAATATATGTTGATGTTTAGACTCGTGTGCTATAAAGGGTTAAAAACTGTAACGAGTAAAGTTGTATAAATTCATAGGTAGATTCGTTCCAGTCAGAAATATCCACGACTTCATTTCATTCATCATTTTCTTAATTTTTTCTCAATTTTCTGTTCTCCGAAATAAATTCTTAGAAAAGCTAAAGCTCAGTTTAATCTTGGACAGAAGGCAATAAAATAAGGGCGCGAGTTGTGAGAAGTCGGCGCCAGGGTTGCCACCAGCAGACAGCTATTGATAGGGTTCCCAATGTTACAGGATATCCTTGGAGCTGATAAAACCGACTGTTCACAATATTATTAAATAAATAAAATAGGGGCCAGTGTTGTGAGAAGTCGGCGCCAGGGCTGCTACCAGCAGATAACTTGATGATGATTGATAGGGTTCGCAATGTTATAGAATATCATTGGAGCTAAGTTGGAGCTGATAACATTTATTACTAATAAGGAACAATGCAATGATCTCGGACGTGTCATGCATAAATCCGAAAACTCCATTTCGTTTCCCATTTTCGTAGTCAGGCACCAAGCAGATGACTGTGTATCGTCGGTGTGCCTTTATGCCTTTAATTATCCTCTATCTTGGTTAGGCACATGGCTTACTGGAAGAGCTTAGGCGAGGTGGCTGGCAGCACTGTCACGTTGGACAGATTTTTAGTAGAAATTTACGTCACCGCGACAATAGAACTGTAGATTTGGAGCTGCGCTGCTCTGACGTACATTTCTATAGAAAGTCTGTTCGCCACCTCGACTCTTCCTGTATGTCGAAGAGCGAACCCATCTCAAACAAAAACTACGTTGCAACAACTCTGTTAATTCCTTAAAACGTATCTCTCTGTCATAAATTTGAATAGAATCGATTGCTGTCTGCGCCTCCGGGAAAGTTAGATTTCCCCAAGGATTTCCACGACACCTGACCGAATGTAAAATATATTCTCCATTTTTTTTCGGCCAGAAGATGACAGATATGTGCGTAAAGTTATGAATGATCGCGCGCGCCGAATTTATAGTTTCAATAAAACGCAGGTCTCGGTTAAATTGAGGTTCTTTGTTGAGCTGTATTGTCGGAAAAGGTATAAAAATTCAAAGACGGTTTGCACAAAAAAAAACTAATTATATACTAAAATCTGTCATCATCATCAGATGAAAATTCGTCCCTACCGAAAGGGACACGAGCCTACCCTAAATTAGGGCGATTAGGCTTTAGTCGTTCACGTGGGCCCAATACGGATTGGTCAACTTAACACACAACCTTTCAAATTCTTCGTAGGTGTGTGCAGGTTTCCTCATGACGTTTTCCTTCACCGTGGGATTTGAACCACGACCCCCTGCACAGGAGGCAGCCACACCATCGGGTTCTAGCTCTATAGGAAGATACCATATCATAATATTTTCGGCTAAACCAGCGCAAAGGGGTGGCTGTGGTGGCTACCCACTTCCTCTAAGTTGGGAGTTTGATGCGAGCTCCGGCCGGATGCGACAACCAACCATTATGGATGCATGAGGATAATGTCGAGGGACTTTCATATTACAGTATAAGCTCTTCTAGTATTTAGAAAGTTAATAACTGTGAAAACGTAGTTTATACAGTCGGTTTATCTATTTATTCTATATTCTAAACTAAAATTATTTATTAATTTATTAGAAAAAAATTTAATTTTGATGTATGCATGTTTGTTACGAATAAACACAAAAACAATTGGACCGATTTCAAAAATTCTTACACCATTAAAAAGCTACGTTCATCTTCAATAATAATGTAAAGGCTACTTTTTAGTTAGTAATAGGCATAAATAGGTAAGAATACCTACTTTGTTTTTGGCTAAAAAAAATCAACTGGTTCACGAAGGAATAAAACAATTTTTACGTGCGCAAAATCCTTTCACACCTTTTTGGTCGAATGTTTCACCAAATTGACGTACGAACACAGGATCACTCGTTCTTTGATATGGTAATCCCTTCCTACCCTTTAGAAATGGGCCAGTCCTTCCCAAAGTTTCGGTTCCTGCTGCGAACGGATTTAATAGTACCTAGGTATCTAAGATATTTTTGAGCAGACGCAAGACAGAAGAGCCTTCAGTAATGATTATAATGGAGAGACACCTCAAGAAGAAAAAAGAAGATAAACTACAACAGCAACAAGACAATAACTCCTTGTAACGCCTCTTTCTAACGCCTTCCCTGTCCCTCCTAACCCAATGCTCAGCAAAGGCCTCCCTTCAGCCAGTCGATATTGTAGTCGAGAGCAAGCTTTCCAGTCTTTGGAATAGTTATTAATAAAAACCACAATGACGACTGACGGTCGACCGATTTTCCATTTGATGGTATACATAGACCGACCGCCAAATCTGTTCAGGCAGCGAAATAAGGAACTAAAATTTAGCTATGGTTACACTGACAGCGATTGAAGTAATGAGAGCTAATAGTTAGTAGCGACGTGATCACGTGACAGATTTCCCGGTCGATCTATAGCAATATTAATTCACTATAATATCACTTCACCAGCATTTACTTATTATTATCGTTTTTCTTCGAGTTAGATTATTCTAGAGTTTGAGAATCACAGCAATAAGCGATTATAAAATAGGCAAAATCGACAAGATCGGGTTTAGCAAGTATCCCGAATATTCCATTGAAGAGGGTTTTAAAGAGATTTTTTATGAGAATAAAGGTCGTTTGTGGTCGTGATCCCACGGAAAAGGAAGCTTTTGACCTCATTTATACTAAATTTGGCTCATTTGAAAACAACTTTTGCAAGGTATGGACCGGTCCGGTCCGTATTTTTTTTTTATAAAGAAGCTCAAGTAGAAAAGAAATTTATAATAATATTTCTTTAACCAGAAGTTAAGAAGAACACTTGTGTTTTACAATCCTTGGGTATTAATGGAAGGTCTTAAAGTCTTAATTAAAAGTTAAAGTGGAGTTCCTGACTAAACTTATAAGATTTGATTTCTTAAAGTTTTTTTAACGGAGTTGTTAAAGATATTTCATAGTTTTCAACTGGAAGAATTTCCTGCTGTTTGAACTAAGAACACGGAAGTTAATTAAATTTTTGAAGCTAGCTGTAATAAGTATATTTTTATTTAGTACGTTGAGAAATGTGTCCGAAACGTTTCATGACTACTTTATTGATTAGGTACCTGCTTTGGGAAAATTATTTAATATGTATCATAGATAGAATCTTATCGATCAGAATCTGTCTTTCACTTCTGATTTAGACCAAAGAATTAAGTAGACGAAAGGATTAAAAAAATAGGTTTTTCCTTGCTCTCGTCTAAAATTTAATGAATATGCTTTCCTGCACATTTAGTTTAACCACGTGCCAAAAAGACAGCACTGAGTTCTATGAAACGAGATTTCTATTTTGGCTCAGTTTCAGGGAAAGTCTTTCACGAAATTCCGTTGCACGCAAAAACGACTAAAATGCTAAAGTCGTGGTTATGTAAAAGCCACCAGCAATTATGAAAATGGAGTTTCGCCTTCAAAATCCCTCATGATCGTTATGCATTTTTTCTTATTTTTTGGCGCTTGACTCGACGCGGCGGCGTCACTCTTGTGCAGTGCTGCCAGATGTAGGAAATAAATCGTACCAGTTGACTCTCAGGCGACTAAAAACAAAAGCAAAGAGTCTGCAGGATTTGAGAAGGATTGAATACGAAGAAGCAAGCGCAAGGATATTGTAAAGTAACAATATTATACATACCCTATTATTAAACTTCTGCTTTTTAGCTTTTTTATGGTCCATGTGAAATATTTATTAGTTTGTTATGTTACATTTTATTGGTTTGACTTTCGGAAAACTGCTTAGATAGGTGTAGCATGAGTATGATCTTAAAGTCTGACGTAAAATTAGCATACCTATTGTTTATTGTCAAAAGTATTTCGTTAGGGTTTTCAAGAAACTAGTCAAATTTCCTACCACAATGGAATATTTCCAATAAACAAAGTATCTGGCAACATTCCTCTTCAGACTGCATCGTGGTTCCGCAAAAAGTAAAGTTGTCATATCCGTCGCGTTCAAAGGAGGTACGAAGAGATACGATCGCGGAGCGTCTCAAGGGCTCACTGACCTGTCGCCTGAATATCACTTACAATACATTTAAAAAAAACACACTTTTCTTCTAGTTAACGTTTTATCCTTTGTGAGATAAATAATAATGGTAAGATAAAATAATGCGCCGAAAGCTACATACTAACTCCAAGTTGGATTGCACGCAGCAGCAGAAGTTGGCACCATCAAGTATCATAAAAAACTGTACGATGATCGCTGTGACAAATGTAGGTATTGCTAAGGAAAACAAAAGAAAATTGCATCTGTCAGTCTGCTGTTGCTGCGTGCAGTCCAAACTTGGAACATTCACAGTTCACAACGGGAAACGACGACAATTACGACGACAAAGAACTTATTCCAAACACTTGAAAACATGTTTCCTTAAGCTTCTACGATTTTTATAAATACTCGGAGAGCCTATGATCGAAGGTGGGAGCACCTAAGGAAAATCTAAAGTTCGTTTTGTTTACGCTAGTACTATTATATATTCTGTGGTATTGCGTTATCGATAGCAACGTGATTCGTGATGATTTTTCTTTGCAACTTGGCAGAAGGTTCTTAAAGTTACAAACATAACTTTTGCTGTTTCCAAATTTAAATTTTCATATAAGTTGCAGTGAAATAGCAATTTAGCAAAACACGTTGGTGTCGATAAATCAACGTTAAAAAAACAAACTTTACAGAACCACTCTTAAAAAAAAAACTTTATTTCTGGTGATGTACAGAACACTCGCGCTGCTACATAGAAAGCAAACACGATCCATCGAAGAAGTCTGTCTGATCGGAAATTTTGTTATTCTCAGAGGGAATTGACTAGTGCTACACAAGTCCTGACTGCATCTAACCCGTTCTGAAACCTCAGAAACCGGAGCTTAGAAGTGCTTTGATTCTGTTAATATTGGGGAGTATAAAAGTTAAGGCGCATGGCATAAATAGGTGGCGACAACAGATTTTCTATAGAAAACGTTAGCGCAGTTTCAAATCTGCTGTTGCCGTAGTGACGTAAATCTGTCAAAAATGATGGCGCCTTCGCTTTGACTCTTCCTGTACCTAACCTATGCCATGTCTGATTCCATCGCCTAAGTAGGTATCAGTATGTCTAGAAATCCTTTGATCTGATGTAACGGCAACAAAAAAAGCCGCCCTTTAAAACACCGAATGGTCATGCAATGCCATCAGCTAACATTGTCCAGACTATAGGTACTACTTATCATCTTCAGCCCCATAGACTTAGAATGGTATAGACTGCGGCTGAGCGTGCCACCGAAAGGGACGGAAAATGTACTACGCGACCAAAACAATTAGGCGCATGATATCCTCAAGCCGCCATATTCAGCAGCGCCCAATTTGTTTTGGTTGCATAGTAGCAGAATGTACTACGCGACCAAAACAATAGGCGCCTGATGTCCTCAACCCGCCATATTAAAGCGCCCAATTTGTTTTAGTCGCGTAGTAGCGCAGTAGTAGGCTGGCCTTGAAAAAACCGGCACGCGCCGTGAAACAAAAAACCTTATCATTCTGTCTCGCTTTTTTACACGTCTTAGTCATAAGTTGCTCTTTGTCTTGTGTGAGTGAATCAGATGCTATCACGTCGTCTATAGTTTTCCCTGTCTACGTTCAGCCCATATCCACCCACTGCAGCGCATAGGCCTTTTCTCTATTACGCTAATCCTCACGGTCTTGTGCCAGTCCTATCCAGTTCGTTCCTGTAAGTTTGATGATATCCTCGGACCATCGGGCTGGTGGTTTTGGGCATCAATCTGTGACAGCTTTTACCCAAATTATACCGGTAGCGAGAATGAAACCAACCCACTACCCACTTTCGAGTCTAAAGTCACTGACCCCTGATCCAAAGATGAAGTTTAGGTAGACACTTCAACTAAGGATTTTTCCCAGGTCTGTGACCGCTCCAAGAGTTCACACGAGCATCCTTCACCGCACTGCACGTGATTGGATCCCGGCCGTGTAAAAGTTTGGGTATAAAGAGAATAGTTTACATACTTGTCCGAAGCTGAGGCTGCATGGACCTGAGTGTAGGTAGATACGGCAACACCTATCTTGCGTATTGAGTAAAGACGTTTCAATATGACATATTATGATGTGGTGTTAAAGGTGGTAGGTGGTAGGGTTTTGTGCAAATTCGCCCTTGCTTATGTCTACCTAAGGGCTGATTTAAACTTCGACAAGTACAGTGGCGAGTAGTAAGTAGGTCAACTCGCCTCTCACTCACTCGCGGTGCTAGGATCTTACCTCTCACTCACTCGCAACTTAACTCGCCACCGTACTTGTCGAAGTGTAAATCAGCCTTAAGTAAAAGTGTTTGCACTTCTGTGTTTCGGTTTGAAGGGAAAGGGCCAGGACATTTACTGCTGCTCGCAAAATCACTGAAATATAGGAAGGTTATCAAAATAATTATAAAAAAAATTTTCGCTCGCTTTTATACATTGTAAAGAGGTTGCGTTGCATGGTCTACTGCTTTATCTAGATCTGTGTTTGGAAATTTCCAACGACGTGCGAGTTTTCAGCTAAGTCGGCTGGAAGGTATTCGGCAATGTTGCTGTCGATCTACGAAATTTGATTTAAAGTTTAGATAAATATGCCGAGTTTAAAGAAGTGCCCACAATGGCACAGAGTGCTGCCGATTCTGTTGTAAACACATCTTAACTTTATTTTAGTTTGGTCTTGTCAATTTCTAAAATTTGAATAAAATAAAGATAGAAATACAAATGACGTAACTCGCGTTAAAAGACAACATGCTGATGGCGTCGTCTTATTTTAAGCGTTATACGTCACTTGGATTGGACGGAACTTAGGTATTGTACTTATTTCTGTATTATCTTTTTTTATTTTAGAAAGTGACAGGATTAAAATAAAATAAGTTAAGTAGTGTCTGCAACCAATACCCCAGAAAAATCATCAACGTTCACTCTTTCACGCTGAAACGGCTAAACGGTATATTATTGAAATTTTTTATAAACCTGTATTATACACAAATAAGTCTACTAGTTTTTACTCGGAGAAAATATCTCTATTCTCACGGAAAACACATTTCACACAAAAAATGTGTTGTTTTGTTGCACTCCTGTCAGTACCCACCTATAGTATATAGTATCTTTGTGAAAGTCACAAACTTATTTATATGCTCATATTTCCCGGGAACTTGGTAACTTTGGCGACCCACCCCGAGTGTTAATGGACTAAGTTGCTGCTGCGCAGTTTATGATGAAATAAATGAGAAGGGAATACTGAAGGCAATACAATTAATACTTAGCTTGTTTTTTTTTATTTTTGAGACGATGATGAGTTGTCCGATAAATTTTATACAGAGAGTATTATTAGTATATTGCTGCAGTCATCTGCATGCAATAGCCCTCCCATATGAAATAACTCGAGCCGTTGACACCATTTGTATGGGCGAACCATATTTTTCATATTTCGACTTACGTTCCTCGGGGGAAGTTGTTCAGCATCATCCATCACATCCTAAAGACTCTCAAAGTGTCTTTTATAAATCTTATCTTATCTTATCTAGCCATTAGTGTCCCACTGCTGGGCAAAGGCCTCTCTCCGATCTCTCTTTTATAAATAAAATCTAAAATATAATGTAAAACTGTTAATTCTTAATATTTTCTTCTTAATTTTCACATGTTAATCACCAAGAAAAATGGGGTGATTTTCGAATAAAATTGCTCAATCAGCTATGAGGTCAGCCATAGCGTGTCCCACTCCATAAACTACCTAGTAATATGTAATAACCACTCACCAACCAAATTATTCACCTATTAGCTTTTCACTGCTGAATATTTATCGATCTGATAGCGAAATTACTTCAATGAAATGAATTTTTGAGAAGAGAATAAATAAATAGAAGAAAAACGTCCTAGCTCCAATGATGATGCGCCAATATTATGTCCGATCAATTTTCAAGGCAAGAGTGAATAGGCATTATAGGCAAACATGCTCCATCAACGTTGCATCATCACTTTCCATCAGGTGAGATAGCAGACAAATGGTTTGCCTAATATTGATTTTAAAAAACAAAACAATTTTTCCCATCCAATCGGGATCATTCTTTATTTTTTTATTACAATTTTGTATAGTATATCAAACATAATTAATGGGCATTCTTGTACATCGTTATCATAAACCATCTCAAAATTACATATAAACGGACAGTTTGATTTTCTAAAATTGCATATTATTAGTGTAACTAGTATACCTAAATATTTTAAATAGATAATTATTATATATTTAAAATAGTAATAAAACACTGGTATTTATGTGATATTGGCCATCTAGATTATTTACATAAATGTAAAATTATTTGCCAATGCAGGTAAAGATATGAGGAACATTTTTCGGATATCAGGAAAATTCATTTTTTTTCTTTGGCTTGTAGGCGTTTCCTCCAAAATCGAACATGTACGTAATAGTTTTAAGCTTGTAGTTGAACTAGGTAATATACCCACCTAGTTACTTTATTTTATTGATGGGCTCTTTCGGTCACTTTTATTGATTGTGAACATTACCATGTTAGAATCCTGTTAAAATCTTTAATTTCGAAGATAATTTCGATCCATGTTTGACCAATTAACTTACAAAATTTTATCACTAAACGATAAACAAGTGTGATTCAAAATGAACGGCTTATACCTTGTTTTTGTTTATCCCTCGACGTTTCGACCCTATACTTACGAGGGTCTTCATCAGGAGAGAAGAAAGTCACACTCCACCGCCCACCGATAAATAATTTTGTCGAAACAATACAAATTACTGTTCGAGATGGTCATTTAACATTTATGTATGGGGAAGTATTTTTTTTTTCCAAATTTTTTTCTTTTGTGCAAGTTTTTTAGTTTCGTTGACTGATCAAATCAACCCCCTAAGTTTGTAGGAAGCTGTCATTTACACCTCGTAAAGTTAAAAACCAAAATAAATTAGTATCAGGTACTACAAATCTTTTTATTTGCTAGCTCTATGTATAAAAAAAAATCTTTTTCAGGGGCCCTTCAGAATGAAGTTTTTGGATTTCCGCACAACATTTAATGATAAGATGTTTAAAAAAGATATTCCTTCAATAGACATCGATGTGAAATATTACAAAAATGGGACAACTTCTCTCCATATATTCGCAGATATAAAAACGAATTTGGGTAGTCTGGGGGTAAGTACTTGTGCTTATTTACAATGAGAATGAGGGCAATTTTTTTCAGGGGCCCTTCAACCTACCTTATAATTGTTTTAGAACATTACTAACAGATACATCACGAGAAGAGTCAGAGAGGGAAAGCTTGTGCAACCAGCAGCTAATAACTATTATGGTAGAAGACAGAATAGTTATCTAGTACCTAGAATGTTTAATCCTACGTCATGGCTCCTAGATGATAACAAAGTAACTAAGACGAATCTTAAAAAATAAACTAAAATTAACATTCTTAGAGCAACTATAAATAGATAAATAATAAAGATAATTATATTTGTAAATTTTTAAAAAACTTACTACAAGTTTGCATTTATGAATGTGTGTGTGTGTGTGTTTTTGTGTGTTTACCAATATATTTAGGCATAATGTTTTTAACTATTATTATGGTCCTATAGCTATGGGCTTTCAAAGCCAATTATCTAAATTGTCCGACTAATAAATAATCATACTCAAATAAATAGCTCCGATCAATGTTTCTGTTTATAGTTTCTGTTTGCACAAAACATGGTTTTATTACTATGGCTCGTTTTATAAAGCAATCTCAAGTTTGAGAGTAATATTAAGTATGGATTTGACAGGTCGTTTTGTACTGAAATGACATTTCTGATATGAACTCAAACTCGCTGTCACTCTTGAGAGCTGATTATAAATACGGGCCTAAAATTCCGTATTTTTCATACACAGCTAAAAATAAAAAACTACCAGTGGGATGAGCGTCTAAACAAATATGTCCTGACATTCAACATAGCGGCCAAAAAATTATGTGAAAAGATGATCTTTCAAGCAATCGCTCAACTTTTACCTGTACTCGGCAGTGACTGTAAAATCAAACCTGTAAGTACGAAATGAACGCAGTAGCTGAGTTACTTCTTCTTTCGTGTCGGCAAGAACACGGGCTAAATCTTGCTTGCCCAGAAAGCGGCCACCGTAATGGCTCTCTGGTTGCTATCAAGCAAGTCCTCACGCGTGCAGGTGGTCGGGCACGCGGGGCAGTTGGTAAGGTGCGCCATGGTTTGCACGGGTTCTCCACATTCACAGCTGGCGTCTGTACTGCTAGAGTACCTACCCCCATTGGCACAGATTGTCTCTACTACGGCCAACCTGGGTCTTAAGCCTATTTAGGCTTCTCCAGATTAGCCAAGGTTATATTTTTCTGAGTTATTATTTTGTATTTGTCTTATCATCATCAAATAAAACAGCGATTAAAAGAAAAGGGCCGTGGTGTCAGTAGTACCATTGAGTTGCACTATATTAATGGTACAAGTGACACTAATTTGTGTGAGTAGTACCATTAAAACGAGACTAGTTTTTGCACATAACTTTACAGCAGCCGTATGTATGATTCTAAACATTCTAGAAAAAATATGCTCACCCGACTGGAAATAGAGGCAAATTCGTGGCCAATCTTTTACGAGATGTAAATATGACCTGTGTGGTGCCGGGTTAGAATAGCATCACCCCATAACTTCCTGCGGGTGTCGTAAAAGGTGACTAAGGGATAAATTCAGGGAATGGGCAGCAGCGTTCCCCGTGAATGAAAAACATCTACTGCGCTCACCTATCCGCCTGCCAAGCGTGGTGAGTATGGCATATACCCCCAATTTTGGGGAGGCCCATCTCCAGCAACGGACTGTTGTGGCTGATGATGATGATAAAATATTAATCTGCACTCATTTTCCAGATGGTTTACAACTTTACCATTCCGGACCTCGAAGATTTCCTCCACCTGTTAACCAACAATAGGTTCTACTACGGTAAGTTCAGTGCCATCACTGAGTTGAGAGTGACTCGAGGAAGATTCTTGCAGACGAATGGAACTGCGTTGATCTATCCACAACCGGCTTAAATGAGTCCTGGTTTCCTTCAAGAACATAGGTCTCGAAAGGATGTTCAATAAACTTGAATAAATAATATGTCAAAATTTTCTTGTCGACTTTGTTTAGCCATTAAAATAACTTAGTTTATCTTTATTGCAGCACATTTCAATGATACACTATAATTTGTAAACTAATACACATAGGCTCGTATTTATAAAGCGATCTCAAGATAGAGAGCAATATTAAGTATGGATTTGACAGATCGTTTTGTACTGAAATGACATTTCTGATACGGACTCAAACTCGCTGTCACTCTAGAGAGCTGTTTATAAATACGGGCCATACATACGTGTGAAAAATTACCGATTTCGGTCAAACCACATATTTTACCATTAAAAATCAAATTTCTCATATTATCACAAAAAGTTTTCTAAAAAATTTCCTTCTCCATACAAAATTGTATACCTAAATGTGAACTAAGAATTTTTGTACGGAGAAGATTAAAATGTTTGTCCTTAGAAAGTGGCTTAGTAGGTATAGTTAATAGAACATTGGTTTAAAGTAGCAATACTTTTATTAACACCCGGTATAGCTAGTTACGAAGTTTAGATGATAGGCTTTTCATATTTTCCATACATCCATAGAAAAATCCTGCTTCATTCCAACACAGTTTTCCCTTTCGGCTTTTCTCACACAGTTTCTAAGCACGCCAAGAAGGTAGACAAAGCAAGGCCGAACACACACTAAACTCGGCAATACCCGGCATATAACGAGAATTGTTGGAGCCCCTTCGGAACGCTTTGACCAGCCCGGACTAAGAGGCTACACAGACGGACTGCAATTCAGCTGCTATTCGACAGCTAAATTACCGTTCAGATGTAGTTTGAATGCAGTCGGCGTGATTGCAGTGAAATCGCACTACAGCATGCAGTTGAGAGTAGTTGATGTGCAGTCTTCTTCTTATCGAGTGAGTTTTTGAGACAACAAACGACACGATGAAATCTGGTGTCAGAGTTTTTAAATCATCTTGTAGCACAGCTAAGGGCTTCTGACATGGACCGACGGCTTAACGTGCCCTTCAAATGGAAATCCTTGTGTGAAGTGATTCATGCCTGCGTTGTCCTAACAACCTCAAAAATTATAAATTTATAAAAATCATCTTCTTCCCCCGAATCGGACACAACCTCCATATATGCAGTTACAAGACACGTCTGCCCATAAACTTCAGGCTAACAATGTGTTGGTTTAGCTTGCAGTCAACTGCAAATCGTCTGCAGAATCCATAGCATTCGCGCCAATAGCTTACTTACTTTGGGTGATTTCTCTCCATCGTCGATTCTATCTGTCATCTCTGAGTCAAGAGCAAAACTATTAAGAATAATAAAAAATATTGCATCTGAAATGCATTTGGCAGTTGACTTACAGTTGTTTTGAAGTTCGTCTGTCTATAGCCTAAACCGGGGCCTCTTAGCAATTCCTTCCCTATTAAAATTCCTTCCCCAACTTAGGGTAAACTTTATCCCGATATTGTGAACCCATCTTAATACAAAAATGTAGGACCCTTCCTATAATTAAATGGCTCCAAAATTCTTGTAGCAACAAAGTTTAGTTACTCAATTTTTTGAGAAGGCAATTATTAAGATGTAATTTTAAGTATCCAACATTCAAGGCGCTCATATTAAAATTATAGTTAGTGTATACTATTTTTGTAAAAACAAAAATATGGTGGAAATTTTTGCAACATCCAAAAAACAACTCATAAATTTATGAATACAAAATAAACTTTGAATAAAAAGTAGACGAGAGATATTTTACTGAAAATATTAAATTACTCATTTTGAAATATTTACTTTTCTGTTTTTTCTGTGCAACCCAGCAATATAAATATTATTGAATACCTGAAATACCTACGAATACTTATTTTATTTTTATTACAAGCGTCTAAAATGCGAAAAATATTTTAGAACGATCAGACTTTACGAATGCAACAACTTAAGCTATCTTCTATGTATCTTATTTGCAAAGGAGAATTTGTGTTTCATGAATTTCTTTGTGATGTAAAAGTGGAATGTATTCTAAATCCATATTCTGGCTTCTACCATCTCAGGTTGTATATTTTAGATTGTTTTCTCTGCTGTGTCTGTAGAAATCAGATGTCTAGTTCTAGTACCAATATTATTTTTTTTGCGAAAAAGAAATAAGATCGTAATTTTATTTTATTTTATTCTGAGTACAATTTTGTACTATCGCCACAGAATATATAATAGTGGTCTATCGCGCTTATTTAATTTGACGAAGACCTAGGATTACAGTATGGTCAAAAAATATACCGGGTGTAAGGGACAGCGTCCCGCAAACTGATAGGGGTTGCTTAGTCAACGATACTGAACACATATCACCAGGATTATTTTTTCAGGAAATGAAAAAAAAAAATGCTTTTCCATACAAATTGTCTGATCGATGTGGTCATTTTGTATGAAAAAGCAATTTTTTTTCATTTCCTGAAAAAATAACCTGGTGGTAGTTGTTCAGTTTCGTTGACTGAGCAACCCCTATAAGTTTTCGGGACGCTGTCCCTTACACCCCGTATTATGTAGGTACATTTGAGTCGATTTGAATACAATTACATAAATTTTTGAGTACAATTTAAATGACAAATGAGATCAAATTGCTATTGAAGTGCCTGATTAAATTAAACGTACGGAAAAAATATATTTTTTACTAATTTAATCTGACTCTCTGAAGTTAGGTGTTAGTTTCCATCGTGAATGACTTAAGTTTTTCTGTTATTACCCATTTCTGTGAAACAAAAAACGAGATCAAAATAATGAAATAAAACTTAGTAAGCTCAGTATTCGTATTTACTTGAATCGCATATTCCTACCTAACCTATCTCAGGGGTAGATTGCTATTTCTATTTTGTTTCAGCAAAAAGGCAACGGTGAGTAACGAAATTTGTATTCATAAGCATAGTAAGACGCTGGAGTAAGGGCATAAGAGTAGAAAACCGTGCAGAGGTAAAGCTTCATACAATCGCGTTGTATTGTAACATGTCTTACGTACTTACCTACATGTACATGGTACACACTACTGGCATGGCAATGCGGTGTCACGTGTGCTGTGTGTAGTGCTTCTATCGCGTCTTATCGCGTCACTCATAAGTCATACGCCGTGAACGTACAAATTGTCTCAGTTGGCTTCTTTAGGTAGCAATATTGGCGACTATTTAAACTGGAAAGACCATCCAGTTGTCGAGAAAAGCAGCCTCTGGAGGCTATCAACTGCACTTCCATTACATGAAGAAGTAGCTGAGCACTCACTGGTGACACATTTTTGAAAAAATCTCTCTTATTTTGAGATAAGATATTGATCATTTGTGTGTTTCGAAATTCCATGGAATTCTCAGCAACTCGTATGTAAATCAGCGCGCTTGTATCAAGCTGTGTCTCTGTACTTACAGTTTCTTACTCTTTTGATAGGGGTTGGCAAAATTCGAAATATTATTGGGGAGGCTCCCCCTCAGGTAATCGGCTGACAAATGTCTCAAATATTTTACCGACTTCATTTTGTGGATGCCAGGAGAAAAAAAAAAACCTCTTCTCGCTGATATTTCGAAAAGGCTTCTTCGGTGTTGCAACTTATCATGCGCACGTGGGTTATAACTTTGTATTGAAATTGATGAGCGTATTATTCAGGTAACTTTTTCATGGACTGTATTGTCTAGGGGTCGATCCGGAAGACGTTGGTTCAATTCCTACCAAGTACAAACAAAGTTGATGTTGTAAGGTATTTTGGCAGCGCACTAAATCACTAAATATTGACACTTACATACATACATACATACATACATACATACATACATACATACATACATACATACATACATACATACATACATACATACATACATATAGTCACGCCTTTATCCCTAATGGGGTAGGCAGAGCGACAACGACCCAAACAAAGGTCGTTCCGCCACGTCTGACAAGTTTTGAGGGTTGTTTAAGATTGATCTGTATATTGCTGGCTGTAGTGACAGGTTGTCAGCCCATCGCCTAAATTACAATATACTGAAACCCTCAAATCCCTTAGCTGGTTTTTACAGCATGCCCGGGAGGAGATGCAGCTGGCACATTCTATGTTTTTCTATCGCTCCCAGTCCAGCATGGAAGTAATATTGACACTTATGTATATTTTATATCATGAGAGAACAGAAAGAGATGGCAATAATTTTAGTGTTAAGTCGTGTTTTCACCGAATCGATAGCATTATTCATTTATCATTATCATTGTTAGGACAATTCAGACCTGATTGTCTGTCAAGAAAGAACGTACGTGCTTTCGAGAGCACACTAAGGCCCGTATTTATAATTAGCTCTCAAGAGTGACACCGAGTTTGAGTTCGTAAAACGGCCTGTCAAATCCATACTTAGATCGCTTTATAAATACGACCCTAAGCCACCGATTTCGCCTACACCTGCCAAAAAAGAATCTTAAAATATTGAGAGCAATTCGGCGTTGAAATTGACAGGACTGAACCAATTTAATTCAATCATTGAACTGTACCATTGAACTACTGAGAATAGAGGTAATTTTTTATCATCAATAATTTTAATTGAGATTTAGTTTTATTATGTGGTTTTATTATCGAATAAAAATAAAATTAATACTGAGTACTATCAAATTGAACCTTCGACTTCCGGATCGAAAGCTCGAGGCTCACCTACTAGACTACAGAGACAGTTAGTTAGCTATCAACATCACATGTCTCTATCCCTATTCTGAGAGCGTAGCGGCGAATTTTGATGGAAATTCCCATTTTCTTGCCGCCCCCACAATAAGGTGCGAAATTAGGAGAAGAATTAGACCCCCCCAAGAGCAAGACCCCCTCGCGCGTGCCCCGAATCCGCGATGCAGAATCACCCTTCCGATATTTTAATATCAACCCCTATAGATTTATTCCGAAGATATTTCTTAATTTAGCGGTTTTAAGGAATAATGTGGGGTGGTAAAAATGTGACTGGATTACGTCTGACGTTCTAATTTGGTGAATCCACCATTTTGCAAATTTAATTAGATTAACTTCTTTGTGCAGTGCATTATTTCTTTTCAATTATGCATGTCAATTTAAACTGTAAATAATTTATTCATTAACTATAATAATTTAATTAATAACTGAATAAGAATAACAAGTCGCTAATTCTCTCACATTTATTTGACTAACGACGGACGAACGTTGAAATAGGTCGATTCTCATTCCGGGTCAATTTGCAATATTTAGCTGCATCAACACAACACCGAAGCTAGTACTATTATATCGGGCGTAAAGGACAGCGTTCCAGAAACGGATAGGGGTTACTCAGTCAACGAAACTGAGGCCCGTATTTATAATCAGCTCTCAAGAGTGACAGCGAGTATGAGTTCGTATCAGAAATGTCATTCCAGTACAAAATTACCTGTCAAATCCGCACTCAATATTTCTCTCAATCTCGAGATCGCTTTATAAATACGAGCCTGAATAAGTTACACCAGGAAATCAGGAAATGAACGGTACGCTGGTATGCTGTTCTTTACACTTACACATATTCTGTGAAGGACATACCTACATGTCTTCCATTTACAGTGGAGCTCTTCATTTGGGTCATGTCTCTGTTGCGTCAAATTTTATTCATGCAAAATACAAAACGACTCTCCCAAAATACAGGGTGTAAGGGACAGCGTCCCGCAAACTTATAGGGGTTGCTCAGTCAACGATACTGAACAACTACCATCAGGATTTATTTTCAGGAAATGAAAATAAAAATTTGCTTTTTCATACAAAATAACCACATCGATCAGAAAATTTGTATGGAAAAGCAAAATTTATTTTTCATTTCCTGAAAAAAAATCCTGGGGATATGTGAGCAACCCCTGTCACACCCGGTATATACAACACAAATTCCTACTTAAAAACGTAAGATATGACAAAAATACAAGATTTTTGTAAACGATACATTTTTCTTGCTGGAACCTTGAGTTAGTATTGCTAACAGTGAAAGAAGAACTGCCTTGCCTGTTTAAAATATCCTGAAACTTGGAGAGTAGGTAACTTAACTTATCTATCCCAGATTCCTGAAAAAAAAAAAACGTGGTGGATGACATCACAAACTCTATGATAAAACGCTAATGTTTAAAAATATTAACATTCTTAACCAATCATGACAATGCTATCAAAGTTGTCACATGTCTTATCTCTTCGTATTTCCCAGAAAAAAGGGAAAATATTTTCGCAAGTCTGGCAACATTTCCTCGTGTTTACTGGCAAGTGTTTGCCGACGGGCCCCAGATGTTATTTGGTATAAGCTGCTCTTATTAAGGATTCCGTATGTACACTAGCCCGCAACGACACAGCATTTTTGTTTTAGCATTGTTATTAATATTTCCTTCCTTCGTTGTTGGTATGACATGGTCGTTGTTATGTTTTTGTATCTCTGTATATTTTATTTATTTGATCAGTAGATTGTTACTTTTTTTATGGAATGTCTCTTTTTGTGATCACATAGTGAGGAAACCTGCACACACCTACGAAGAAATTCAAAGGTTGTGAGTAACCTAATCTAGGATTGGGTCTGGTTTCCCTTCTGAGTTGCGGAGGTCAGATGGCAGTCGCTCTGTGTAAAAACCAGAACCCTCGTTCAATCCCCTAGATTAGGTAGCCGACCCCGAGAGATACGGGAAAAAAGCTAGGAAGATGAGATGATGTCTCTTTTTGACACTAGATCTAGACGTTTCATTTTCCTTCGTTGACTGAAGTAAAATACCAAAAACATGTAGTTATTGGATTATACCGAACTTATGATGGATCGTAACTACCTACCTACCTACCTTATCTACAAAATTAAAATAAACTAGTAAAATACCAATTAATCTTGTGTAATGATGAACTTCCGTAAAAAACGTTTATAATCAATCATTAAAATTATCTTAGTTATGATCAAACACTCCATTTATAGTATCTATTTGAATGATCTATTTGATTTTGGTTCCTATTTGAAATCGTAGAACATCCGCAAATTTTATGGTGTGAATTTAATTTACCAGTTACTTATTTTCGACTAGTTAAAAACAATCGCGAAAGAAGCGTATATACCTATGAGTACCTGAACTCCTATATCTAAGAAATATATTAATTGTTCAAAATTATAAGCACACAGAAATATATTTAAATTTAATTTAATATTATAGTATTGTGTACGAACATGAAAACTATATTATTAAATATAATATATTCAATTTTACTTGTGGGCCTTTTACAGGTGTTATGTGCCGAAGACTTTGTAAGTAGTTTTTTTTTTTAATTCCTTTTATTAATTTGTTGATTATTAATATTAATAACATTTCCAATTCCAAAATCTAAAATTTGGGGGAACTGACAGTTCACATCGGAAAAAGTGCGCGGAGGCGTCGCTTCGCGTCGCTTCTTGGTGTGAACCGAAACCGGAAAATTATGACGAAACAGAACAACTTTGCCAAAGAAATCAATTCATCAAAAAAAAATTTGGCAAAACATTTTCAGTTTCGTGTCCTGACACCCTGTATTTTTTCAGGGTCCATTCGATATGCAGGTACTAGATTATCAAGTGAAAATTTACGATAAGGTGAAAAATGATATCGATTTGAAAGTGAAAGTATCGTGTCAAAAAAATGGATTAAAATGCTCCTTGAACATATTTGCACATGTCAAGAAGAACATGGGAGCTTTGGGAGTAAGGAATATCTACGGGGTGTAAGGGACAGCGTCCCGCATACTTATAGGGGTTGCTCAGGCAACGAAACTGAACAACTACCACCAGGTTTTTTTTTTCACGAAATGAAAAAAAAAAAAGCTTTTTCATACAAAATGACCAGCTCGATCAGACAATTTGTATGGAAAGCAAATTCTTTTTTTCATTTCCTGAAAAAAATCCTGGTGATAGTTGTTCAGTATCGTTGACTGAACAACCCCTATCAGTTTGCGGGACGCTGTCCCTTACACCCGGTATATTAACTCGCGCCTCTATCTATATATTTTTAGTGCATATTTGTATGCATATTTTGTCATTGTAATAGTGCATTATAATCCGATGTCTAGTCATTGGTACCGATTCTGTTGGAAACCCAACTTAACTAATTTAAATTTAGTGCTGTCACTTTCTAAACTTTAAATAAAATAGAGACAGAAATACAACAGGGTGATTATAAACCTGCCAAACTGACGTTACTCGCCTTAAATAAGTGGAGACCATTGAGCATGTCATCTTATTTAAGGCGAGTAACGTCAGTTTGACAGGTTTATAATCAGCCTGTTGTATTTCTGTCTCTATTTTATTAAAAGTTTAGAAAGTGACAGCACTAAACTTAAATTAGTTAAGTTGGATTTCCAACAGAATATTAGCTTATCGAATTTTTAATATACCGAATTCTTACAGATAAGAATGCGTAACTTCAGATTGGAAGAACAATCAAATGTACTGGCTTTTACCGTAGAAACCAAAAACATATGTAAACATGCTATCCTCAAGTTGATTATCAGTTTTGTACCGGGCATAGGTCGTGATTGCAATTTAAAGCCAGTAAGTAAGATATTCTTGTTTTTTTTGACGATATTATATAGATAACAGAGTATCCAGAATAAAACAGAAATAGTAAGAAACATTCTAAGAAGTGGTAGAGTTTGGAGATGACTTACTTAACTAAATCTTAACCAAAATTGTCGCTACTTTCTGTTCTCTCAGGATAGACAATGACAGGTGACAATTTAGTGATTTTGTGCGCATACAAAAAGATACCAATATAAAATTAAATATTCTTAAAGGAGTTAAAGAATTTTGCTAATCTAATAAAAAGTCGAATTGTTCATTACGCAGATTATGTTATTAGGATTCAAGTTAATTGGCTCCAACTATAGATTTTTTTATTATGATGTCTGTCAAATTGAAGAACACAATTCACTAATACGAGACTAATTTAATACGAGTGATTTTTACATCCTGTATCATATTTGATTTTCCAGAATGTCTACAACGTCACCATCCCGGATCTAACAAATTTCGCCAGGTTACTCTTCAACAACATGAATTACTATGGAAAGTACATTACGATCACAGAACTAAGAGGAAGCCGTGGAAAATTCTTGCAGACGAATTGTAGTTCCTTGATATTGCCACAAGCTATTAAAAACCAATAAATTTTATACCAAGTTACTTAAAGTATATTTTGCTTTAACAAATTTATCGACCTTTCCCATTTGCCTTTTCTATTCATGTATTTAATTCATCGTCATCAATATCACTACCTACTCATATATCATCCTCGCCGAGTGGCATAACCGGCCCGTGGGCCCAATCATCCTGCGAGAAAATTCAAAGGCGGTCAACTTCAGATACAACCTTTGAATTTCCTCGCAGGATATTTAAGAAGACCGTGTCACAATCCCATCGCATACCACTTTGTAGGACACCCCTATCCACTACACTCGTATACAACGTGTAACAGAAAGGCTATATGCATCGAGAAATAGGTGAATCTACCCATGAAACTGAACAACTTTCCCTAAGGGACATAGGTCGAATAACGAAAAAAAAAATTTGGTCTTCCATACAAAATGCATCAGCTGATAGCGCATTTAGTATGGGAAGTCAATTTTTTTTTTTTGTATTTCGACCTATGTTCCTTAGGAAAAGTTGTTCAGTTTCATGGGTAGATTCACACATTTCACGATGCATATACCCTTTATGTTACACGTTATAAGCTGCTTTTATTAAGGATTCCGTATGGATGTACACTAGCCCGCAACGACATAGCATTTTTGTTTTAGCATTGTTATTAAAATATTTCCTTCCTTCGTTGTTGGTATGACATGGTCTTTCTGATGTTTTTGTATCTCTGTAACAATATTTTATTTATTTGCTTGGTAGAGTGTTACTTCTTTTTGATGGAATGTCCCTTTTTGACTCTTGTGTAGACGTTTCATTTTAAAATACTAAAAAAATTTAGTTATTGGATTATACCGAACTTATGACGGTACGTACTTTTAGGTAGGTACCTACCTATATAGGTATCTATCTACCTACCTTATCTAAAAAATAAAAATAAAACTAATACAGTGTCTATTATACAAGCTTGTGTAATAATGAACTTCCGTAAAAAACGTTTATCATTACCATAAAATTATCTTATATAGTTATGAGACCTTTGCCCAGCAGTGGGATCATTTTTATAGGCTAGATGAGATAAGATAAGTAATGATCAAATACTCCATTTACTGACCTATTACGTAGTATCTATTTGAAATCGTAGGACATCCGCAAATTAAATGAGAATTTAATTTGCTATTTATTTATTTTCGACTAGTTTAAAAGAATTTTGTTCCTATATGAAAACTTTACTCCGCGCGAAAGAAAGCGTATATACCTAGAAAATATTGTTCTATATTATAAGCAGTCTGAAATATATCTGAATTTAATTGAATATTGTTGTGGTTGCGTATGAACATGAAAACTATATTTTTAAACACAAATTATTTTATTTTACTAGTGGGCCTTTTACAGGTGTCATGTTCCGAAGATTTTGTAAGTAGTTTTTTCTTTAATTCCTTTTATTAATTTGTTGATTATTAATAAAACGACGCGGCATGATGCAAGATGCATCGCGATGCCGCTAAATGTTATCGAGTTTTGTCAATGATGAAATGTCTATTTTTGCATTAAATAAAATTGTTTATTGTATCACACTCTTGAAAAGTATGCGGGGGCGTCGCTTCGCGTCGCTTCTTGCTGTGACCCGAAAACTAAATTAAAAAAAGGAGTTGCTCAGTCAACGACACAGAACAAGGTCTGCTGTAAGAAATTTATTTTAGGAATAAGCAGTGCCTATTGTGTCTTATTTCCCTATGTTTTGTTCTGTGATTGTTTCTGTGTACAATAAACGGTTAAATAAATAAATAAAATAACAACTTTACCGAATAAAATTCATTCACCCGAAGAATTTTCGAAGCTATACTTCTTTTAGGGCCGTTAGGAAAAATTGTTGAGAGTGAAATTTTACGATGAGCGCGCATCACTGTAACACAAACCATGATGTTGGCCGCAATCTCGAAAAAATTTACGAATTTGAAGTTGAAATTGATCGTAAGTCAAAATGCCAAAAATATCAAATGTCAAAAAAGGCAAATTTCAAATGTCAAATGTTAAAAATGACAAAATATCAAAAATGACAAATGTCAAAAATGACAAAAAATTACAAATTTATGTCAAAAAAGTCGAATGCCAAAAATGAAAAGAAGTAGTACCTATAACTTCTCACGCGCTTACATAAGTAGGGTACACACACCCATTTTTTTAGTAAAAGTATTTTAGGCCCGTATTGATAATCAGCACTTAAGGGTGACAGCGAGTTTAAGTTCGTATCAGAAATGTCATTTCAGTACAAAACGACATGTCAAATCCATACTTAATATTGCTCTAAATCTTGAGATCGATTTATAAATACGAGCCTTAGTTTCTAGTTCCTTACACCCTGTATATTTTCAGGGTCCTTTCGATGTGAAGATACTAGATTTCCAAGTGAAAATATTCGAAAAGGTGAAAACGGATATCGATTTGAAAGTGAAAATATCGTGTCAAAAAAATGGAATAAAATGCTCCTTGAACATATTTGGACATGTCAAGAAGAACATGGGAGCTTTGGGAGTAAGGAATTATATAAAGTCGCGCCTCTATACAATTGGTCTAGTGGGCTTACGACCCGGGGTCCCAGGTTCAATTCCCGGCGGGGGACAATAACTTTGTGTTGTTGTTGCTAGTTTGATTAGGACACTGCAGACTGATCACCTGATTTTCTGAAAAGTAAGATGATCCATGCTGTTGGATGAGCATGTAAATAAGTAGTCAGTCCTGCGCCTGATTTCTCTCTGGTCGTGTCAGTCAATCTGTCCCGTCAGAGATTGAAGGAATAGAGAGTGCTAAAAACTAGTCCCGCGCAGCTGGCCGATCATATTAACAAGTATGCCGAATTCTTACAGATAAGAACAAGAAACTACAGATTGGAAGAGAAAACAAATGTACTGGCTTTTACCGTGGAAACCAAAAACATATGTAAACATGCCATCTTCAAATTGCTTATCAGTTTTTTACCGGGCATTGGCCGTGATTGTAATTTGAAGCCTGTAAGTAAAATATTTTTTGTTAACAGCCCGGATGGTGTAGTGGATAGGGCCGCGGCCTTCTGTGTAGGAGGTCGTGGTTCGAATCCCACCACGTACCAATGTGTTTTTCGGTTTTCGAATTTCATATGTACGTTTATTCGGCGCTTTTACGGTGAAGGAAAACATCGTTTTTTTTTGTTAACAATGTCCCCAATCTGCAATTGAAGGTTTATCTTATTATGTCATTCAGCACAACCAAAGTAAAGTATTTTTTTACCCGACTACGGCGAAGCAAAAAGTTATGTAATTATTTAATTCTGAAGTTCTATATTGACCAACACGAATCATTTATTATGGTGTTCTAAATATTTAAGACAATTTTTTAAACCCTGTAAGTATCATATTTCATTTTCCAGAATATCTACAACGTTACCATCCCGGATATGGAAAATTTCGGAAGATTGCTGTTCAACAACATGTTTTACTATGGAAAGTACACTACGATCACAGAACTAAGGGGGAGCCGTGGTAAATTCTTGCAGTTGAATTGTAGTTCCTTGATATTCCCACAAGGTATTAAAAAGGTATAAATTTTATACCAAGTTACTTGAAGTATTTGCTTTAACAAATTTATTCACCTTCCCCATTTGCCTTAAACTATTCATTTATTTAATTCTTCATCATCATCATTATCACAACTTATACCTGTATTATCCTCGCCGAGTGACATAAATAACCTAAGTCGACCACGTGGGCCCAGCCGGTCAACTTCAGATACAACCTTTGAATTTCCTCGCAGGATATTTTCCTTTACCGTAAGAGCGTGTCACAATCCCATCGCATACAACTTTACCAGGACTCCCTTATCCACTACATCACCGTCACTCGCTTTATTCTATTCTATATAAATATGAAGATTAGGTATCTTCTGATCTGGGGAGGCCCTATCTCGAATGAACATGAAAGATATTGTATCCCTACGGCACTCTGAAAATTCCGCTCACCTAATCACAAAAAATATGAGCACCCGACGCTTAACTTATTTAATCTAAAACACTACGAGCGTTTGGTGGTAACTACCCTCGTTACTAAGGGCGAAGTTGAGTAATAAGAAGAGCGGTCTCCATAACAATTACGACTCTCGGAAGTAATAAAAGTTCTCTTTTCTCTACGTGACGTAGGAATCAGCCTGCTCTTATGTACGTGTTTGGCATAGTTTACCTTTGCCTTCGCTTTTATTTTTCTTTCCTTTTATTTTTTACCCGACTGCGCTATTACAAAATAGGGTAATGTTTGCGACAAATCGACGCGCCATACCACCTCACTTTATTATTCTTGACTAGACGAGGTCTATCTAAACGCTCTATTTTACCAAATGCGTAGTCTGATTTTTATGATTCTCACCTAAATTGAATTGTCCTTGTCTTCAAAATTCTATGATGTGCCGACATATTGGACTTGTATGCGGTAAAGGGTAATTTTAAGTAGGCCGTAAAATATAAAAAAGATTTAATTTTTATTTACGCTCTCGGGGCTTTTTTTTTCTTTTTATGAATTACCAAACTTATTTTATTTTACGTTCGGTAAAAGAGTGTACGGTCAGCGACAGGTTGATTGCTGTTTTACTGGGCTGTAAATCAAATGTTTCAGGTGGTTATATTTCGCTGTATATGATTTTTGCAATTACCTCAATGCGGCTTTTTCTGCACGTGAGAGCCAGAGAAAATACTGACACACGTAAAATACCAATCCAATCCATACGGTAAGCAACACGCTGTCTTGCTTGATACTTTAAAAATGTGTCTCTAAAGCCCGTTTTTAATCAGCTCTCAATTTATAATCAGTTCTCAAGAGTGACAGCGAGTTTCAGTTCGTATCAGAAATGTAATTTCAGTACAAAACGGCCTGTCAAACTCATACTTAATATTGCTCTCAATCTTGAGATCACTTCATAAATACAGGCCTATGCGTCCATAATAGTTCATATTGTACGTCTGCCATGCTTTAGGTTGCGGTGCAGTCGGATAAAATACAAAAACGTATTTTTACTTAGGTCACAAAAATATTCTCACGAAATAAACGAAGAATAGTTACTTGTCAAAGTTTTTATGGATACAAGTTTGAAAAGAAATAAAAATTACTATGAGTAGGAAAAACTGTCATTGGATAACAAAAATAAAAATACCGCCATATAAAAAACATTATCATTTGCTGTCAAAATATTTTAGATCTGAATTCTTTTTAGACTGTTGATTGTATCAAATTGTAACAGATACTTTATTATGATTCAGCAATAAAATTGTACCTAATGAGGGGAAAAAATATGAATTGCAAACTGCAGCATAAAAATTCAATTCATGTTTTCCTGAATCCTTCCCCATCAAAAGGGGGATATTTAAAGATCTTTGTAGTATCTAAATATTTTGCTGTCGCGATTTCCAGTCTTAAGTACATTTGAGAAAGGCTGTATTCAATTTGAACCCTTAGTGTTTATGCAGACCGACTGCACTATTGTATTTTTCATTTTAAATGACTCTACATTCTAGGTATCAAAGAACTAATTTGTATCTAGCAGTCACTAAGAAGGGTCTTTAATTTTTTAGGATTTTATTATCTCTAACGACTATTTCCCTGGAAAAGTTTTAAAAGACAACTAATTTAACTTCTCTAAAAATGATTTTACCTATACATTTAGGGTGTAATTTTATCAACTTTTGAATTTTAAAATTCGAGCCATATTTCTAGGGGAAAGTTTAACAGCATTTAAAAATTTTGACTATAGGTTTCTAATATAATGACACCCTAATAGAATCCACACTTTTTTTTTTTGCTCCATGCTGTTCCATGTTACTCTTAGCAGTTACGATGCAGTTACCGAGCAGCTCGTCTGCATGAACCCATACAGATCCTATTAGTATAGGAGATGTCGAGAGGTAAGTAACCGTGCAGCAGGCATTAGGAGACAGTGCAATATATTTTACAACATGAAATCATCATCAATCAACCTACAGTAGGATCTTTACTTACACTTTTTTATTAGAAACACCCGGTATTATATATGTGTCGACTGCAACTTTCAAATTAATATTTGCAGTTACATTGCAGTCACTTTGTGGCTCGTCTGCAAAAATCCTACAGATCCTATTAGTTCAGGAGGTGTCGAGAGGTAAGTAACCGTGAAGCAGGCATTTGGGAGACAGTGCAATAAATTTTACAAATCCGATTTGCACGTTCGAAGGGAAAGGAAACCCGTTAACTGTTTTCTTGATCGCGCTTTGTTTGGGAGTTTCACTTTTAGGTTATTTTTGGTGCAACAAAACATCACGCCATTATTATACTAAACAATAAAAAGAGTTATTTATCATGTAAACTGAACAGCTTACTTGTGCTTTTGTTGAACAGGGGCTTAGACCTCAACGTTTTGATCATAATCGATGGTCTTCATCAGGAGCATTGGTTTCAACTTCGTGCTCCAGATGTAGACCATCGTATATAGTCAAAACGCTGAGTCTAAGGCTCGTATTTATAATATTGATCTCAAGATTGAAATCAATATTATGTATGGATTTGACAGGTCGTTTTGTACTGAAATGACATGTCTGATACGAACTCAAATTCGCTGTCACACTTGAGAGCTGTTTATAAATACGGGCCTAAGCCACCGTTCATCAAAAAAACAAGTTAATTGTTTAGTTCACATTATCACGCCATTAATTTTTCTTTTTTATACATATTCAAAATGGTAATTTTTATTTATATTTTTATTTGTTAGCCTCGTTTATCTCCCTGGTGTAATAGACTCATCCTAGGGCTCGCCGTCTGAGGGTCGTGGGTTCAATCACAAAGTTTACATATCTAGTTACATTCTGAGATTGTTCCTAGTTTGGTTGAGATATCAGACAACTTCTTTAAGAAAACTAAAATGAGCGGCCTTATTGATGAAGTATTTTTTCCAGGTCATCTCGGGACTGAGGAAAATAGCACAAAATAAAATAAAAACAAAGTAATTACTGCTTCATTTAAGTATAAATAAGTATATCCTCGTAATTAGCTCCGAACAAAAACACTAGAAATTCCTTTCTCATTTACTTTCTACGTTGAATAAACTTTTAATATTACATTTCATCCTTAGGGTAATTTGTTATAAAAGAGTTGTTATTTTATTCGTGGACGTTTAATGAAAAAGCAATAGTAGGTTTCAGAACAATGGATAGGGAAGACTGAGCACCACGAACAACTAAATGAAGCAGGAAAATAATCGTCTATAATCGTCTCTATATATTTCTGCGTCGAGTCATTTAATCTAAAAATTAAATTAAATCGCCATTTTTCGCGTTATCAGTCGCCAAGTTTATTCTTATTATATCTGTCCCACTGCAAAATAAGTTACGTTACAAATAAACATGTACATGTAAAAGCAGAATATCTTTTTTATCTATTTTGTCCCCGTACAGCATATTTTGTGTTTTTTAAGTGTACATAATGTTTGTATGTTACAAAAGATACGACTTAATTATACCTGTCCTTTTCTATCATGTGTGAACAGAAAAGGTCGGCAATAGATTTAGTTGAGATTTAGCTAAGTCTTGTTGGTGCTGAACTGCTCATAAAGCACATTTCAGTTTATTTACTTTCTCCATGGCACACTTTTTAAGTTGTCATGCTCCGTCTTCCCTATTATTTGATCTGAAAAGTGGGGTATATTTCGTTTACCCTTCAACGATGTATCAAGGGAAGACAAGGGTAAAAGGGCTAGTCCGAAATGAAAATAAACGTTGAACGATCATTTAGACCCTTCAGTGGACCCTACATGAAAAAAACAAAGGGAAATTGGCACTAATATACCTACTTACTAGTGTAGAAATGTAAAAAATATGAAATGTACAATTGCAAATTTTAAAATAGTAGCGAAATCATCACCGAATTTACGAAAAATAATAAATTGAGAACATTTTTATCAAGTATTAATTAATTTTACTGTTGAAAACGAAACATGACCATCTTTTACGAGGTGTAAGGGACAGCAGCTTTGCGTAAACTGATAGGGGTTGCTCAGTCAATGAAACTGATCAACACCAGAAAATTCTTACAAAAAAAATATTAATATTGACTTTCCTATACAAAATAATCACCTCCGGAAAAACATTCCTGAAAGAATTACCTGGTGAAAGTGGTTCAGTTTCTTTGACTGTGCAACCTCTATCTGTTTGCGTTAAGTTGTCCCTTACACCCATTATTATGTGAAAAGCATAAACAAAGAAGGGTTTTATGTAAAGTTTTTCTTCTCATTCTAAAAAAGCATTTCTTAATAAAAAGTTCGTGAAAAACCGAGGTAAGTCTTGTATAAGTAGCATGACTAATTTTACAAGTTCTTGTAACGTGGAAAACTAGTGATTAACTACCCAGTGTGGAAAAATTGTAGCTTTGCTTATTATACCTTCCAGTTTTTATTTTGCAGAAACGAAATACAGATGAAAAGGCATAAAAAATTGCTATAGGACTTCTTATTCTCACATTATTAGTTCTGTCGATTCTGGCAGCGCCATTACTTCTTTAAGGCGAAAGTCAATGTCAGATACGCAAGTCGATTGCGAGCTGTTCAAATTTCGTACGTATCGCCATTGACATATCGTTCATTCATCGCCCATGTCCGCCAAAAATTTACAAAAAGCGAACAAAAATGCGATTTAAAAAAAATAAACACAAAATTTCAAAAAAGGGAGCAAACCATGCCCTAGCTTATAGTTTGAGGAATATATTCAGTAAAAATTACGAAGTTCTGACTTATAATTAAAGAATACAACAAAACGCTTTTTAGACCTGAGTTAGTGATTTATTTTTTATTAAAAAAATTGAAAAATATTTAAAAAAAATTAGCAAACCATTCTAGTTTCACATATACTTATTGTTTATGTGTGTAAAAAATTTCAATAATAGTTAAGTTACGGAGTTTAACTACCTCAAACTTTGGCAAATTTGCATTATAATATTCGCCTTAAATTTTAAGAAAGCGCTGTCACTTTCTCAACTTTGAATTTTGAAAAAGATAGCAAATATACACATGACATTAACATTTTTAAACTGTCTTGTTTTCAGTGCTCGAGTAAAAAGCGCACTTTAATGGTTTTAAATCTTCAACTATGGATTATATACCCTGACCACGAACCAAAAAGATCTCCATACCTATAGGTACCATAGATAAAGGCTTTTAGGATGTCCATAAGTCCTTCAGCTCCTCGCTCCTTGCTCTATACCTACTTACTAACCATAGATAAATGGCTGGAAAAGTATTTTATACGAAACGTTCAAGAAAAATAAAATGTAATTTTTAAAACCTCTGTTTTTAAAGAGACGAATATTTTCTCTTTCTTACGATTTCTTTCAGTTACCAGCTCTGTTTTATATGTGCAAATGTCTCAATTAACAAAGAAAAGCGTGATAAACCCGACAGGAATAAATAGCTGGCAATTTGGTACCTACGATAATTTACTAGCTTACACTAGCTGAGCTCAAATCACGCCATAATTGACTCTACTGCGGTTGTGGTCAGTATTGCCAGCCCCTAACACAGGAAAATAAAAAAAAATTGACATAAAAGCTTTTTTTTTTGAGGATATTTTAGCACTTGCTATTTTAAATATAATGCTATTTTTATTTCATATATGGCATTATGGCAATCCAGAGGCGCAGGTTCGAATCCTGCCCGAGGTTCGTGGCCCGAGTCGAATTTATTATTTTCTTTCTTTCATATTCATATTTCATAAAAGTTGCCTTTTCCAGGATTTTAATATAAGTTTGAATTTTTTGCAAGCTCTTTGAGGCAACTGCAAATATTGCTACGCGCTGAAAAAAGTTTTAGTGCTCTTAATTTTGAGTTTTTTTACACACATTTTTATGGTCGTCAAGTGTTATCGTTTCGTTTTATAAAAAAATCAGAATTCGATTTGTTGAATAGTTCAAAAGATCTAAAAACACAAATATTCTACTGTCATTGTTTTATTTTAACTAAGCCAAATAAGATATTATTTAAAACGTTGTTGCTTCCTAGGCAATATTTTTTTCTTGTATATACACTTAAGTTTTATTAAAAATCATTCATTATTGTATTAGAAGCGGGTCTGTCTGAGCGTGGTTGGTTAAAGTAGGTATTTTGAGATGAATACCTTTGCCCGACGTTTCGATCGCGCTGCTGCAGTCATGGCCGCGAGCTGACTGGTAATAATAGGTACACATAATTATAATATTACTAATACAATAGTGTGTACAAAGCGCGAAAGTTTAAAACAAACAGAAATCATTCAGTTCTTAACAAAGTTCAATCTTTCATTATGAATTTATGAGACATCGTTTTTAATTATGGAAATTTTCAGACTTTCAGTCATTGTCTTTAAAGTAAGTTCTAGGACGAAGATTTGAACCTGGCAACCCTAGTAGAGGTTTAATACGTCAATTATTGGCCATTAACACGATCTAGCTTCTTTTGTCGCCATTTGATGGGGTGTAACTTAGACGAGAATAGAATAGTTTATTGCACTTAGATTCTATGCCAATTTAAGTAGCCTACCTGACGACCGATGGTGACATCAGCTGTGTAATCTTCCTAAATATTGAACAAAATGTTAGGTACCTATCCAAACAAGCAAAAATGTCTTAGACTACAACATACTACACACATTATGAGAGTGATAGGCTTATAACTTGCTTATAACGCTCATATATAGTTGTTTTGGATCATGACATTAATGTAGGTAATGCGTACCGTTTAGAAGCCTAATTTTATTGTTACTTTACAATCACATTTCTTTTAAGACATAATCAATTTTCTAAATTAGTTTAAATAAACTCTCTTGCAAAAAAGAAAAGTTGATATAAAATTGATATTTATTAACTTCTGACGAAGAATTAGAATTATTTTAGGGATGAAAAGTCCTTGATCCTATTTATGTTAAACATCTTTCGGATAACAACACTCATTTTGAATGACTTTTAAGACTTCTCTCCGCCATTTTCCTTAAGGTTTTCCTTTGTTATGAAAGCCCTAAGTATTATGTTAATTTTGCTCTTTATTTGCTGAAAATTTAAGTGGTTAAGCAAGTCTAACAAAATTTTATTTAGATTATGAAAACGGCTGTAGACCGAGCTGAGTGGCAGGCCATGGGTGAAGCCTAATGTCCAGCAGTGGACTGATACAGGCTGCGATGATGACATTGTAAATATTATTTATTTAAGATGGCTAAAGATTTTCTCCTTCTCCACCTTGACACAATGTATAATAGTCGTCACATGGGGGCTTCTCAAGTTATAGGTATATAACTTCAGATACTTATACACCACCAAATTCTATTATTTTTGTCCATACATTAGCCGAAAGACAATCTAACTATATACACAATGAACCTTGTTAGAAAATACCTCCAAGACATTTGTACTAAGGTAAAAGAGATACAACTTCAAAGCACTATTGTTTCGCAACGACACAAACTTATGACTCCGAGAGCCAGTGAACCGAATCTGAAATTTTGCCAAACTCCACCAACGGCTAAAGTATCGCAGTTGTTTGTTTGTTGAAATGTATCACTGCAACAATCGAAGCCGCAACTGCAGTTTATCCTAGGCGTTTTAGACTTGCTTGCTTCCACAATCTCAAGTAGCCATTCCGTGCGTCGTCAAGACCATAATGGCGGAGCTAAAATGGCGCTATTTATCGTAAAATCGACAGTAAAACAACCTTACATGCCGTTTCGGCAGAGCATGCAGTAAATTTTATACCCATTCGTTGTCAGACTGAATAGGAAATCTACCAAACTTTTACTGTTATAGTAATTGAAAACGATATAGGGCGTGAAGCTGAAAAAAAGTTGATATAAAGTTGTTGTGTTTACCACCTGGAGTCGTAAAAAGAAATGGTTAGATTCGATTGCTTCTTCCACACGATTATGACAGTTATTTTACGAGTTGTTTGTCGCCATAAACGTAAATGTGTGGTGATAAAATTAATCCATTGAATACAATGTGTATCAAATACCTAGCTTTAAA
>JARACY010000883.1:0-72390 GCA_029255725.1 Scrobipalpa atriplicella
GTCAGTATGTCAGCTATTGACAACACGTGTGGCGAACCCTCTGTCTATTTTGTAGTTTGGTAAGAAACCTTGTGATGGTTTGAGTTTATCTAATGCCTTACTATAATCAGACTTCAGTTTATGTAAACAAGGAATAGTCCGGGACCTAATATACTTCCCTGAGGTACACCAGATTTCTTAAATGACTTCTTCGAACGACTTACCATAAGCAGCTTTCAATTTGTTCATAACAGGTGCAGCAAATGTCTCCGCCAGTATATCCGCAATGGATGCCACATGTGGCGAAAGCCTCTGTCTATTCCTCAATTTAGTAAGTAATGCAGCATGAAGGTTCCACAGTTCATCGATGCGCGGGAACATGCGCGATACTTGTGATGCGGATACGCCAGCGAAACGGGTCATGCCTTCTACGAACATCTGGGGGAGATGGAAAAATTTATCAATATACAAATGATAAAGATTGAAGAAAATTTTTTTCACTATCCTTTTGAGTTTTGTAAGTGCCTGAAAGCCTGTGCAGTGTGCATCGCTCTTTTCCTTCAATCGCTATTCCTGATGAATGGAAACCTTGAAGGACTAACAATTTACCGCACAGATAATTTATATTCCACATCAGTCAGGTAATACAGCCTGCATTGTCCATACCTCACTGGGGAAAATCTCACAAAGTGATAAATTGACAAATAACAAGTTTGTGTTTCCCCCCTGGGAATCGAACCCAGGACCTCCGGATCGGGAGCCCAGGAAACGTTATGATTATGACTATTGGCTTACCTTCTGCATTAGTCGTATGGTGAGGCAGTGGTGCTTCTCTGTGAGAATGAGCTCGTAAATGTGCTCTTGACGTTTAGTTTCTCGATCGCCGAGTTGCCTGAAACAAGAGATTTAGTTTAGTGATTTGTAGACTTCTTGTCGTGTGGGTTTTCGAGTCGACGTTCGACCCGATAAACCCTGGTGTCAGAGTTTTCTAAATTGCCAGCACAACTAAGAGGCCTCCGACTTGGTTATACTCACTTAGCAAGTCCCTTAGGAGCGCCGGCAGCCCATGTTTCAGGTTCAACGGAACCCAGGCCTAAAGCCGTAGCCTCGTCACCTAGTTGGTCAGCTGTCAGGTAGATTTCTGGCCACTCCGCTGCGCCAGCGTCGTCGGAAGCGCTGGGGAAATACAAATTACCATCGGAATTGTTTTATTATTTTCGCAATAAGGTTACTGCCCGATCAAATATGCTAAGAAAGACTGTGAACACTTGCTAATCCATTCTACTATTGCCAATTCTTTCTATTCTAATTCTTTTAGGAAATGTTAGATAATTTCGTAAAAAAGTTCATTATATAGTACTTACTTGCTCTGATCGTGTTTGTGATCGGAGTCCTTGTCGTCATTGTAATTGCTCGTGCTGGAAAAATATATGTATTTATTTATAGTAAAATAATATATTTATGAGAACCATTGCAGCAACACAGAATAACTCACTGACCAAATTTCGCGAAATCAACTGATGAGTAACCTTTTAATGTGACACGGGTTTAACTAATACAAGGGATAGTTTTCAACCCATTTGAAGTACCTACATAATAAAAAAATTAATAATCGTCCATATCATTTATTCAACAAATATTAATATTTTAATTAGCCAATTTTATTTATGTGGTATACAGGGTGTCCAGGAATTAATGGATAACCCTTTAACTGCGGCTAGCTTGACCGATGCCCTACTTGTAAAAAAATTATGACCTCAGTAAAAGTGTCACAGTTTTCGAAATATCGTACAAAAACCGTTTTTTTCATAATTTTCTCCCTACGCTCAGTTATTTTCATGCCATTTCATCAAATATCAACATTTTTGGGTTTTTTATTTTTTTTAATATACCTTAATAGTTGATACTTAAAATGAATACATTATTTTAGTTAGTTATTTTATAAGAAAATAATTTAAAAAATAAGTTTTATTGAAAAAATTAGGCAAAATATTTTTTAAATTTTGTCTTTGACCTCCTACGGTGAAAAAAAAAGTGACACTTTTACTGAGGTCATAATTTTTTTACAAGTAGGGCATCGGTCAAGCTAGCCGCAGTTAAAGGGTTATCCATTAATTCCTGGACACCCTGTATATACCGTTATTCTGTGTTGCGAAATGAATTATTGTTTTGGAAGATATAGACTGGGTCAATTTCAACCGACAAAACAGATGAACTCATGAAACACTAAATACCTTTACTTCAACATTTGTTTTCAATAACATCGAAAACGAAGAATATACGGTCTACACAAATAGGACAGTTTTCTATTACATGTTAATTTTATATTTATTTTAGATTTTGTTGTATCTACAGCGAAGCCTAAATAATAATAAGAAGCGTTCCATAAAAAAAGGACGTCACATGAATAGTAATAAAATACATGCAAAATTACAATACAGTCCCATTCATATTACCTTAACATTGAGCAAAAGATGCGCCCCTAACAATAAGATCAATTTTATTGATAGTTCATCAAATTAAAAAAAAACTATAAGACATTACCAGTTTTCTTTTTGTAATTAGCAAAGCTAAAACTAAATATACTTATAACATTTTATCTTTATTCTTTATTGTACAAAATTTTATCTTCGTTTCGTAGACTTTATTTACTCATATTTCAGTTTAACAATATTTATTTCATCGTGACTTTTTGCGACATTATTCATGATATAAATTAATAATAAAAAACTTTAAAAAAGCATCATTAGCCGAACTTCGTCAGACGATTCAAAATAAATGAAAATTCAAAAAGTAAGCTAAGCCTAGCCCTATTTATTAATTATTTTATGTTTACTCTCAGCATCACTTTGCCTCGAATGTACAATCGAACGTGTATTCCTATATTTTTTTACGTTCAAACATGCTCTGTTATTTTCCTATGAACAAAATTTCATTGCAAGAGGAAAAGTGACACTGAGTCGTTGTGTTTTACATAACCTCAAAAGTGACGTATCAACCTACAGCAGTGTTCAGCAACCAAACAAACCTGGATCTACGACAACACCGTTCTCAAGAGACTATGTCGACAGTAGTGAATAGAAAGATACACAAGTAAGGCTCTGTCCAAATTGATGGAATGCGTTACAGAGGTTTTTTGTGTAGAGCGCTGAATTTAACGAAGTTGCTACACTTAGTTAAACTTTCATTTGATATTGAGTCCATTTTATAGAATTTCATCCTCCTAGCCGGGCTAGCATGCTTTCGTTGCACACTTCACAGTGAAAAAATATAAGCGTCGTTCATAGTGAACAACGCACGCGTGGAAGACAAACGTCTAGCCTAGGGATGCATGCTAGGCCGGCAGAAAACTATATTCCCTTTTGTTTTCTTTGCTAAGGTATCTCTCAAAATTATTTAAAACAATACTTTCCTAAACATAGAGATAATTTTCTTGAACTTTACTCTTTTTTTAAGTGAATTATTTAATATTCATTGTTACAGAGCTCTCGTACACTAAAAACTCAACAACTGCATACTCCAATTTGGAAAGAAAGTTAGATTTTGTGAATGAATCGAATACTACTGAGTAGTTTTTGTATGTGTGATGAAGAAATGCGACAGATGGGTCGTATGTCAGTATATCTAACGGTTGGTTTGTTAAATAGGAATTACCATTGTAATAATGATAATAATTTGCCACCATCAACGGGTCCAGCAAAATCCATCCCATGGAACATAATTTTATTTTATTTTTTATTTTATTTAAGTGAATTATAGTGAATAATAGTCTTTGCATAAGGCGAGTGCTGTGCTGGCTGGATGCCCTGTTCCGGAGTGACTCTGATTATATTTCTATAGTACAGGCAGAGTCCGCTTGATGTACACAGTACAATTCATTAATTGTTTTTATTTTCTTCTTCTTGAAAGAAACGTGTACAAATGCCCCCGAGATACTTCGAACCAACAAATTAATGGAAAGTTAAAGTCACCAGTTATTGAAAAGTGACCGCATAATAGTACATTACGATACAAGTGCGGTGCGTTGATAGTTACAGCCGAGGCGATATTGCTAGCCCGAGCCGTAGGCGAGGGCTACAAGAAAGCAGAGGCTGTAATTATCAAACCGCACGTATGTCGTACGACGTTTTATAACATATTTGCGAGGAAATAGTTAAAAAATTAAAACAATACAGCGAAAAGAAAAAAAGCGAGGGATAATTTTTACTCGTTCACAAATTAGCGATGCGCGCGCATCCACAGGGGTACGTTCAGTCGACCCAGTTCGATATTTATACCGATCGAATCTTATACTAGTGGGACGCACTGAACGTGCACCTTAGCTGCTGTCAGATAAAACCTCACTTCCGGTGCGCCTCTGAACGGGCCGGATAAAAATTAACCTAGTCGAAATTTCGTCTGCCAGGTGTCTCTGAACGGGCAATATAATTTTTAACCAGGTTAAATTTCGATCGATCGAGCGTTTCTGAACGTACCCCAGATTACCTAGTATATATCGCGCAGCGCTTTTTTTTAAGGCAAAGCACAAAAAACCAGCCAGTATTACTAATAAACTAAATTAATATTTTTTTTATTTTGTTACAGATAAATGGTTGTAATTTATTGTAAAAATTAATTAAATCAAAGAATTAAATGTTTATTTTATTATACTTTATCCCCCAAAGTTAATTTTATTTATAAAATGTTGACCACTATTCTGCCATAAAAACTCTTTGCTAAGATTTAAAAAAGTACCGTTCGATAAACCAAGCGTTTTACCTAATAAAAAAAAAAAACTCGTGTGTTTTACAGCACTCGTGCATTTTACATTACGATTACGCTCAAGTACGTAATAAGATACAATACAATATTGAAATTGGTGTAGTAAGAGACCCTTTACGAGCAAATGTGTTATAAATAAGTTTATACCGATGACACGAAAAGAAAAAGAATAAATATTTTACGGAAATGGTGTGACCGATTATTTTTTTGGTTTTACTTATGATTCTTCATTATTCGTAATGGTAAATCAATTACCCGTTTAAGATTACTGACAACCCCACTAAAACTTGATACTGAAGCATTAATGTTCATGAAATGGAACAGCAGTCTGTGACCACTTAGCAGAGAGTGTGTGAAAAAAAATATGGTTTTAACTTAATAAAAATCAGATCATTGATTTGATAATCTGCATAACAGTATCTGCAAAATAAAACAACTAACTGAAATGATTACAACTTTCATTAAGAAAACCTGAAAACAAAACATCAACGAACCAAAAACAAACCTGAAAAACAAAACAAACAACAAAAACAAACCTATATCTCGATTCGAATTACCAGGAGGACATAACGCCGGAGGTGATCGCTTAGACAGAGAAAGAGACAGGACGATGGGCAGTGAATGTATGTGACATGAAGTAAGAAAGAGGCAGCGCGATTTCGCAGCATTCCGGCCAACTTACTGGACGCCGAGTTTGGTCGCGACGCGGCGCCACGGCGAGTAGCTTCCGGACTTCTTGCTGTGTGCGTACACACCAATAACACACGTGTAATATAGTGAGTAGAGTGCAATTTTGCGTGGCGCGTGTGGATTCATCGAGGTGGCATTTCTTACCAATCGTTTCTTTGGAAATTGTTCACTAAAAATTCTACTCTATTGCCTCTATAAGAATTAAATTTTTGGACTTTGAAATGTATGTAATTTGACTGGCCATTAATGCATATTGTACAAAACTTATAAAAACAAGTAGTGTCCTAAAATGACACCTCAATTTCTCCAATTTATGATTTTCTTTATAAGAAGACATCTCAATTGAAGAGAACAAAAAAATAAACACACAAGAAATACGGAGAAAGAAGAATTAGCTGAAACATTTGAACAAAAAAGAGAAACATAAAAAAAAAAAAACTTTCGAGAACTAGCAAAAGACTAGCAATATGGTAAAAGCAAAAATAGTGTAGTATCAAAAACAGTGTCATATTTCAGGAACATGTAAAATCAGTGTAACTATACTTGTGTATCTTCTTATAATTAAATCATAAAACCCTGATAGTAAAAATGTTTAAAATTCGTGCCATAAGTTTTTTATAAAACATTTTTAATTCCCAGTTTTATTTGAAAACATATAGATTGCACATTTCATGACCGCGCGCAACACAAATCCAAAAATGCTTCAGCGTATTTTTTACTTTTTTTATTGCAAGAAGCTCAAAAAAATTATGTATCTTCTCTTGACGCAAACGACAGAACTTTGCAGCTATAGATATCTCTTTCATTTCAACATGAGAGAAAGAGAGGTTGTATGAGCCATAAAATTTTGTCGGTTACGTCTTTGGAGCCAACACAGACTATCAACTTTAATTGGTTATAATGTTACTGATCTCTTTCTTGCTCATAATATGAGTGAAAGAAACGTCAATAGCCTCATATGCTTCTAAAGTTGCTCATCAGTGTAAGCTTCTATTATAATTTTTATCTCGTAAGGTAGTGAGGCAATAAATATATCAACTATTTTAAATCTCGCGTATTTTTGACTAAAGTAGCTCCTAGGTAGAGACCATATTTTAATTTCTACTTCAGTAATACTGTCTGCCTCACTCCCTTGCTAAAGTGAAACAAAACATCGGTAAAGCTTCTTGTCCACCCGTGAGCGACAATGAAAAGAACGAAGCAGCAAAATATATGCCATACATGTATAAATAACCCAAAAATACTACACCTGTCTTTATGGCTTTCTTTTTACATTTAAATTATTACCCCGTTCAAAAACACAAGCGTTTTTCATACATTAAAAATCTATAAAGCAACAGATAAATCATTGAAAATTTTTAATAACACATTTATAGGGTAGGTTGGTGCCCCTCGGTGGGGATGTGGGTATATGGAACTGATAATTGTGATGAGTTATTTATATTCTAACATATACTTCTTTGAAAAAAATATTATTTAAAAAAAAAGTAGGAAAAACGCTTGCTAAAAAGACACGGCCATTATTTAAACTCAATAAATGTGCATTGCGTTAGTTTGAACTTTGAACAAAACCGATTATCAAAACGTTCGATATTTAAACGGACCAATAGGAATCGCGCTTACCTATTCGAGTTCTGTGATTGGCCGGACACTGACGAACGTTTGCTGTTCTTCCCGCTACTGGCGCTCAGCGATTTGCCCACTGAAGTCTGTAACAGACATTGTGTAGAATGATATCTTTGTATAAAAAATAAATTAAATACTATAAGGTGGAGTGTGGTCCTATATCAATAATTTAATGCCTGGGTATCAAATCAAGAGTCATCTCGTATGAAAGCAAACATTTAAAGACGTTTCGGGACACGCCGGACGGCCATTATGAATATAACCGTATGTCGTTCGGGTTGACAAACGTACCCGCTTCTTTCCATAAAAATCTTGTCATTGTTTATTTTTAGAAAATATTTCCAAACATCTATTATACTCCTTAAACAGTTTCAACACTTCTACATTACATACTGGGAACACTTAGTTGGATACTAAAAGAATATATTTTGGGTATTCCATTTACAGTTTTTTGAGAGCCTCCTTTCGACTGGTTTGGATAATTTAGATCTATTTTTTACCTTTGATGTTTTGGGTTTGTTGCATTCAACAATGTAGTCTTTGCATACGTTTTGGTGTACAGTCATTGTGCAATCTGGAAGAGAAATTAAACTGTTAAAACATGCAATAGAGTACAGTACAGTGAAAAAATGGGCCAATGAAATAGACATTAAGGGCGTTGAAGCACTCATCCATATTAGATTCGTATCAGAACAAAATCCATATAAAACGGATGTGTGCACGCACAAGCTGTTATATCATACATTTACTAGGAAGGCCAATTCGGATACGAATATTTGAGATTTTCGCAGTACATTTAAATTGTAATTTTGTACTTACTGTCACAATATAACGCTGGTTTATCAGAGAGAGCTCGCGAGCACCAATCACAATCGCCGCCCGCGCACGCCGCCTGCCATGCGTGCGCTGCTTTGCGAGACTTGTCCTATAAGAGTAGAAATGTCAGATGTTGAAACTCATATAAGACATTTTTGTTACTTTAATTTGCAGAGGCCGTAAGTAAGAGGCCATGTGGCGAATAAACGTGAAAAAAAAAGTTTTTATTTATTATCTATTTAATGTCGCAAACAATAAAATTGATCCTTTCTTCATGAGTCCAATGTTCTGTCATTCTATTTCGGAGTTTTGAAGTGCTTAAAATGAACTCTACCGCCGACTTAACTAATAAGTAATAATATGTACGCATTTCTTTCAAATATTCAATTTATCACGTACCTTTTTCTTCCTAAAGAACAGGCTTCCCCGTTTCCGCCTCTTCTCCGCATGATGGTCAAACGCCGCTCTATATTGAAAACAAATAAACATATCAACAATGTATTCACTCCTATATTTTATTATATTTTTATACTTTTTTTTTTCATGCAAAATCTTGTAAAACTGTAATCACTGACAAAATTGTGAACAAAACCAACGACAAAAGCTAAGCTCTGTGCTTCACATGCTAATTTTAAATCATAATTGTGCATTCTTTAGTAAAATTTAATCTGAAATATAAAATTTTTGTGGTAATTACTTACCTTACAGTCCTGTTTTCACAGTTAATAGTATTTTAATCTTCATTGTAAGTACTTACCGGAAATGAAAATTACTATTATGGTGAGTGGTTCCTTAGGTGAGTTATTTTATCTTGCTCGCACTCACTCCTGTATGCTGGTAATGGCTGGGATCCTTAAAGGCCCTCTTTGGTACACCGTCAGACTCTTCAGAGACAGAAACAGACTCCAACCGAAATACTCACTGCTCTAAAAAGGCGAGTCGATGTAAACCCAAATGTTCTTGGTGTGCGTTGTTCCGTCTCGGTTGCGCCCCGTGTGTTGTTGAAGTGTCTTCGTCGCTTTCTGTCTCGCTCGCACACGCGCCCGTTAAGCTAATGCGGACGGACATTTAAGGCGGTGTTCGAGTTTTGGGACAATTTGTTTTAGCTATTTTTTGGAATCATGTCAAAACTTTTCATTTGATACCGTGACCTTTGGTATTAATTGTGTACCCAGCCTAGCATAGGAACCAGGTGTTTGACGTTAGTTGAGAACGAAAAAATAATCTATAACATGCTTCGTCTTACACATCTTACGAGTATACACTCGTAGAATAGCTACGTTCCAACGGTTTCGTGCAATTTGTAGACAAATTTATATAATTTTTTAACAAATTCAATATGATCAGTAAAGAAAACTTAACGCAAAAATCGTTACGACCATTAAAATTGTAGTCAGATTAATAGCCATTTTAAAAGTTTAGAAAGTACGTCATCTCTCTTTTGAGATTTGATAAAAATTTTTAGTATACATGTAAAAAATAATCTAAAGCAAACCGTCCCACTACTCGAACTCAATAGTGCAAAAAAAACATAAAATAAAAAACAACATAAAATACATCCAGTAAAGTTATTTGATTGGTAAAGTGCTTTCAAACATTGATTCGCAAAGCAAAAAGTGCTGACAACAAAACACATCGACTCACACATGCATTTTTCGTAGAAAAAATATTAAGAACTTATATAAACATTTCGTAGATAATGAAGTTTTATTGTTACTTATTTATTAATAAGTGTAGTAAAATAGTAGATTTTATTACGTGGGAGTAAAATAATATTTTTAAGGCGAGGGCGTTTTTTTGAATCCAGAGCGAAGTGAGGGATTCTAGAGTAGAATCCCGAGCGTAGCGAGGGATTCTAAAGTAGAATCCTGAACGTAGCGAGGGATTCAAAGTACGTCGCCCGAGCCAAAAATATTTTTGCTCCCGAGTGATACACTCTACTTTTCATCCCCCTCTATGAGAAAAAAAGGCGCCTAACTAACACTTGTAAATTTAAATATAATAGAATAAGAATGTTATAGGTAATTTCACTGCTAGAAGACCTCATTTTGAATATTTAATAATTCGTAAAAAGAGTCGAATACACGGGCTCCCTATAAAACCCTGCTGCCCACTCGTGCCGTAGTTCGTGCATTTTCAATTATTTTTATTTTATCAGCCGTCGCGCAGTCTAACCAGCCAGTATACCATTATTTGAATTCGACATCTAACAATTTTGTTTTCGTTCCGCGTCAGTCATGCCAAGTCAAGAAAAAAGAGAAAGAGGTTCCAAATTCAAAAAGTGCGATTAAAAGTTCTTTTAATCGCACTTATTTTCATAAAGAGGATTAAAATCTCATTTTTACCCGGCTGGGACAGTCTCTAGCAAAGAGTAGAGTAATAGTACCTATGTCGCATAGAAGCATCAACTTTAGGCGCACTTATATGCGATTAAAGTCGTCGTTTTCGAATAGATGGGATGAAAATCTATATTTCATGCATCATGTAACTCAGAAATTAATTTGAAACTAATAAAATTTTAATTAAGTATAGTAAAGTTTTTAGTGGTTTGTTAGCAGACGTAGATCAGAATTTAATGTTAATCGAGTTAAAGTGAAATTCGTTACCGAAAATAATAATTAATACAAGAATACAAACACAAACATGGGAAAACATATCTCCGTATCATAAATAGATTAGATAAAAAAAAGAGAAAAAAGCTACACAAACTCAACATAAAATACACAAAAAAAAACCTGATTTACGTCCACCAACATTCCGTCAAGTACCAGGCACACATAAAATCAAAGCACTCACATATTAGCAGGCGGCGGTTGCGGCGGCTGGACCGCGGCTACGATGCTCGGCGTAGACACTGATTTTTGTAGTGGCAAGCGAGCTACGAGCCTTGCTACGCCGCCTTCTGCTGCTGCTACGGCTGACACCGTAGTTCCCGCTCGTAGCGCCGCCGTCACTTTCTCGAAGTCTTTCTATATAGAGAGAGGAACAATCAGAACAATATCGTAGCCACCGAGTTCTGTAGCGTGAAACGTGCTACGAGCCTTGCTACGCCGCCCTCAACTGCTGCTACGGCTGATAGCGTAGTCCCTGCACGTAGCACCGCCATCACTTTCTCGAAATCTTTCTACAGGTAAAATAATGATTGGTGGTAGAGTTCCAATAAAGATTTTCCGATGGGATGGTTAGTGGTTACCTATCAGTCTAATACATATGTGACTTACAGCGAGATCATTGTCGTTGAGCGAGTGTGTGGAATGTCTGACAGGGCGTGGAACTTCGCTCTCCGATTCCATGGACGATAGAGAAGCACTGTGCCCGTTCAGTGTGCTAGAACAAAAATAGGTATATGAAACTGAGAATTGGCTACTTTCCAACTAGTCAAATCAGCAACTTTTTATGAAATGTCAAAAACGCTTTTTTGTATGAAAATAGTAAATTATGACGCCACATTTTAGTAAATATTGACTAATGAAATCAATAACTTATATACTATTAATTCGATTATTAAAACTCTAAATGTGCATTTTTTTTTTAATGATGAATGAAATCCACAATATTTTTAGCCATTAGTTTTAAGTATAAACGTTTTGAATTTTTTAAGCTACCCAGTCAAGTACCCAATTGGTGCATTTGTTTGCTGGTTCGTTTGATTTCCACAGGTAAAATAAAATTTTCTTGGAATGCTTTTATATTTTAATCGAAGTTTTGAATTGGTACCTCCTCTGTCGATGTGTATCTGTTGGTCGGGCGCCGCCGGGTTCTAGAGCAGCCCACGAGCTGCGCCGACCTTCGTCGCGGCCCCATAAACCCCATGATCGCGACTCGCCTGAAAATAGATAATGAATTAACATTCCTGGACGTCAAACAAACAGCGCCAACTAGTCCCAAACTATAACCAAAATTGAGATATTCCGTGGGAAATGAAATGAACGGGGTGCCATTGCCATGTGTATGTTTCTATAAACAACCACAAAGAAAAATCCAGGAACAGATATTTAAATTTATTTACTTCGCTTTGCTGGTCAGATAATTACTAATTTTTTAGCTGTCTCAGAAACTGATACACAGAAAATCAAACCTAAACTTGTTCCCAAAACTCAATGTTCTGTTCTAACTTTCACCACCTAATATTTACCAAAAGGCCGTTTAAGCTGTATAATATTCGGTAAGAAGTCACAGCCGTATACAAGTTGAGTCCCAATACCGGATTATCCCTATAAGTGTGGCTTAAGAGATTATCGGCACATGAGTATTGGTCGGCGATAAAGATGCTCAAAATATTCGGTTCCTATGATTTAAATGCATTTTGAGATTTTTTCGTGTTTGATTTTTGATAGAATATTTCAGCATATATGCAAAGCTTTATAAAATGCTGAAATATAAATGAAAATTGTTTTTAAAATGGGTTTCCAAGATTTCTTCGGATTGGTCAGAGAGCTGTGGTCGTGACATACGTGGTATAATGGTCGTATAGCTCTCAGAATAAGCAAGAATAGTGGCAATGGGCCTTGTTTGTATGTCGCAGAATCGAGGGCCAATAGAGCAGTAGAGTTCTCCATTCTCGAAAGGAGACCACGTTTAAGCAAGCTGGCAGGAACTAGATGCAAAGAGCTCAGAATACCAAGCTCAATGCTTGCCTAAGGAGAGGACTATGTGCACTATGCCCAGCAGTAGACTGATACAGATTGAATTGAATTTATACAGATTGTTGATGAGCGAGATATGAATATTATTCTTCGTAAATCCACTTACCACTACCCTTCCTGCTCTGTGGATAGAAGTCTAGATGCGTTGGGGACGAGCAATCTGGTTCTACCGTGCCATCTTTGCACAGCGAAGGGCATGATGTACTAAGACGACTCGATCCTCCGCCCTGTGGGATAAAATGCAGTGGAATAGTCATCATCAGCTCATATACGTCCCCACCGAGGGGCACGAACCTACCCTGGAATAGGGAACAGGCCTTAGTAAACCAGGAGGGCCCAGTACGTGTTGGGATTCGAACCACGACATCCTGCACAAGAGGCAGCGACCCTATCCACTACAACATCGGGATTGTGATATAGTAATATAGTTATTCACGTAATGTCCTATTCTCAAGGTTTCTCTAAATCCGCTGAATAATTGAAGTGAGGCTGCCTGACTTGCCACTAGCCCACCGAAGTCCAAGCAGCTTGCTGTGTTCCGTCGGTGCGTGAGAATGCTAGTGTCATAACAGGCATCTTCTGGGTGAGCTCGCTCCACCGTCGACTCTGTCATTGTCTACCCGAAAGTCAAGAGCAAACCCATTACTAATAATGAAAAAAGGTTGGTTACCAATAATGGTAAAGGCGCTGCCCGCATACGCTGCACAGCCGCATGTAGCCTCCTCAACTGCTGCAAACTGTCGTCTAAAACACCTGGACTGTGAGGCGTCACGCTGATCGTAGGCACCTGCAAAGAGAGTACTGTTATATAGGAACTGCCTCGTTCATGGAAAAACAAAGTGGAACTAGTCTAACATAGCAAAAGACCAGCTGATCTTTAAGGTTTCAAAATTAAAGCGATAGTAATGTATCTCCCATGCTGGACTGGGAGTGATAGAAAAACATAGAATGCGCCAGCTGCATTTCCTCCCGGGCATGCTGTAAAAACCAGGTAAGGGATTCGAGGGTTTTAATGTATTGTAATTTAGGCGATGGGCTGACAACCTGTCAATATAGCAATACACATGACCATCTGAAATAACCCTCAAAACTGGTCAGACGTGGCGGAATGACCTTTCGGTCGTTTTTTGCTCTGCCTACCCCATTAGGGATAAATGCGTGATTTATGTATGTATGTAGTAATGTATCTTGAGATATCTAAATGCTTAACAGACCCCACAATCCAATATCTCACACAATGTTTTAAAAATATTGTAAAATGTTTTACCACACTGAAAATTGCTTAAAAATTCTATTTTGCACTACGACCTACTCATTCTACAAACAACGATGCGACAGTTTTAATTAAAAGTCCATCAATACACTGATTTTCATTTATAAATGTGACCTTTAACAAAATTGTCGTGGTTGGTTGCTGAGCGCCTTTATAAACATAAATAACAATAGAGGTCCAAGAATAGACCCCTGCGGTACACCTATTGATATTTTTTTAATGGATAGCTTTACAAATGTAATGAAAGTGACTAGGTAAGGTATTCCAAATAACAAGCTTAGTCCACCATTAGATAAAATATTAGTTCTTATAAAAACACGAGATACAGAAACTCAAATGCTTCCGATAAATCCGTTGGTTTAGATCCAGCTATTAAGCACGATCAGTTTGACAAATTAGCTTGTTTGTAGCAAGGTTTCGGCTAAAAACCAGCGCTACAGTATGGCTACAGTCATAGACTGGAGCATATTATGCTGAGTAGGAAACTATATCGAGTTCGACTGTTAGAGTGAAGCTACTAGGCTTCTAGATTTTAAGCTGTCAATAAATATAGTTGTCAGGATTATGTCTGTTACAGAGAGAGCCGTGAGAGTGGCAGAGTTCTGGGCGGATGAAATATAATTTGTCTCTTGGCGTTGACTCGAAAGAAGAAGAAGAAGTTGTCAATGGTTTTCTTTTTTCTTTCTTCTTTCACCCATGGAGAGGTTAATGTCCAGCAGAATCTATTGTAGACTTGTATATCATTTGTTTGTTAGAACTGATTGCCGTTGGGGCAGACGAGTTTTAGAGTGGAGACCGCGAATCGGTCCTGAATCTAGGGTCTAAGAAAGGGGGCAGGAACTGGATGAGAACGGCTGAAGACCGAGCTAAATGGAGTGTCATGGGAGAGGCCTATATCCAGCAGCGGACTGATGCAGGCTGATGATGTAAGCATTTGTGTACGAACCTGAGCCCTCGCGGCAGCCATGTTCGGTGGCGGGGTGCACGCCACGTGCTCGGTCACTTCGTCCTCGCTGCTCGACTCTTCGCTGCCGCCGCCCTCGTCTGCGAAACAAAACAAAATGGCTGTCTCAGAGAACTAATTTCATGTTAAACAAGAATATTCGTATTCATAGAAACTCAAGTTTGTTTTCAAACACTTGTCAACGTCGTCACTTCGCGAAACTACTTGAAAGTCCAAGCGATTCGTCAAAAAGTTGGTCAATATACCAACTTTATAAGTTTCATTCAAAAATAAACCACTACCCCATTTCCAGGACAATTTATTTCGTTGAACAAGAGTGTCTTTTTATGTGGTTTGTAGGGTCGAACGCAAGTTAAGAGTACCTAAGTAAGTTATTTGATCGTCAAGTTACAACTACCTATTGCAAATTGCTGCATTTAAAGTAACACATAGACATAATTAATTAGAAATCAATAGCCTATCACTATCAGTTATGAGTGTTAACCCTCGACCTATTGATAAATGGACATAGATCATTCTATTTACATTAATTTGATCGATAACCTTAGACAAATGGATAATTATTAATTTATTCTATTAATTATCTAGTAATTGTAAGCGCCATCATTTTAAAATGGCTTGGTGACAGAGCAAGAACTTTTGGATGCATTCAACCCATGATTCCATTCCACATATTAGATTTTAGATTCACATTTTATATTGACAGAAGATGAAAGTTTCAATAAGGTGATGTTGATGATGAAGATGTCGTCTAAATATTTGCTAAGTAGCACTCTATAAAAAAGTTCAAAGTGGCTCCAACATGAACCCAGTTAGGGCACAGCAAATAATTAACTTAACAATCTTCAAATTATTTGTGAACAACTATCAAGTGCAAGTTGTTATTCGCATCTTTTATGAATGTTGCAATTCCATTGTTACGGCTGATTTACATTATTAGATTGGAACAAAGTATCGATATAGTTCGTAAGTAGAACCAAGCGGTCAATTCACGGCTTCGGAAACAGAGAAACTATCTAGCAATAACAATGCTCTCTGCAAGCTAACTAAATACTGTATTGTTTGTTTGTTTTGCATTGCAGTATAAAACTTTTAGCTTTGTGCTAGAGTTAAGTATTACAATATACTGGACTAGCTTTCAACCCCGCGGTTCCACCCGCGGCTAAGTTATTTTCCCGTGAGAATAAGATATTTTTCCGCGGACTTCTTGTCGTGTGGGTTTTATTTTAAGTCGACCCATAAAACTCTGGTGACAGAGTTTTTAAACCTCCTAATAACACAGCTTATAAATAATAATAATATGCCACTGGCATGGTTTATGTAACGACCACTATCAAAGACAGCTTAACGTCCCCTCCAAAGCAAGGTAGCCTACATTGCAAACCCTTATATAATTGAATTATTTTAAATATTCCAAAAGTATTGTGCACAGCAATTTGAAAACGGTCCAAGGCCAGCATCCAAACAGCCGGTTAAACAGACATCCGGGCGCTGTCCGGTCCGATCTTATCCGGTTTCCGTTCCCAGCGCTTTGTCCGGACCGCCGAGATGGGAGCTTTTGTTTGAATATTGAATGGTGGGGTGGACTGTACGGTGCAGTTAATAATTTGATATTTTGATGAGTTAGACAAAGGCTTTTCTACCGGGTGTAAGGGACATCTTCCCGCAAACTGATAGGGGTTGCTCAGTCAACGAAACTGATCGATTTTCAAGAAATAAAAAAAAATTACTTCCCTATACCTACAAAAGAATCACACATTTTGCTTTAATGAAGATTTAAAAATTCTCATGCCTTGAATTAAGAGTTCGCTTTTCGTTCTGTCTCTGTCACCACTAGCCTAGGTTTTGACTACAGTTAGGTATTAGAGGAAACCCTTCGCAAATTGTAATTTAAACGTATTTCTATTTCTAATACAAAAGACCTACTGAATTAGGTTTTAGGCTTTTTAGGCTTTTTGAATAAACATATTCCCGAAACCCTATCAGTAGAAAATACAATTACAAAAAAAACGGCGAAACTTCGTTAGTATCAATATTCATATAAACGTAGGTTGTAACGAAGAACGCGAAATTCAATTATTACATCAGCATCCGATAAACTGATTTTGATTGGGAGGGTTATTCCTGTTGATATTCACTTCCACAATGGACTGGGAGCAATGAAAAACATAGAATGTAGCAGCTGCTGCTCCTCCCGGGCATACCATAAAAGCCAGTAGAAGGACTGAAGTTTCGGTGGATTGTAATGAAGGTGTTCAGATTTCTGCTCACCATATAACATGCGGGCGAGAGGTCCAAATTAGGCATTATTAATATTATCAGATCGACGAAAGCGGTATTAGAATCCTAACGTGATTGCTTGAAATTGGACATCACGCTTTATGGTGAGCTGAAACCTGAACGCCCAATTTGGACAAGCGATAGGCTGTCAAACCGTTTATCAAGCTATTGGCCGCTGTCTCAGTACATGGGTATGATTATAATGTGTATTGATTTCTATACTAACATTTCTATATAATTATACTACTGGCTGGCAACATCTGATACTCGATTCTGCCTGCGTGCAACATCACACGGGGTGGCACGGGTTGTTCCTGCTTGGGCATTTCATATACTTTCACAGGGAGACAAATTCAGGTTTGTTTTGATTTGAGCATATGTTACATTACTGCCATATACTTCTTAGACCTTCCTCACTGACGAATGCTTCAACATAGTTTCAAGCTTTACATTACAGGCTCTTTCAGGTAAGCTTATGCGAGGAATGAGAGCAAAACCCGTGTGGTGTCTAGTCAGCTTATAAAAGTCGAATAGACATACTTAAATTCAGGAAATTGGCAAGAGGGTTTCCGGCGAATCTAAGTAGTGTCTTTGTACATATTCACACATGGCAATCTAAATCTACCAGCCATAAGTAGTGATTATTGGTTTATAGAATAAATATTCGGAATCCCACATCAGTCCACCACAACGTGTTGTTACATGAATATTTGGTGTAAGCAGGAACATTCCTTTTCTTGCCCTTGACCTACTGAAGTCAACTCCTGAGGGACTTTACTTCCTTTGTTATTTAATATTGTTACAATTACTTCTCTTTCGCAATTGTTATTTCTGCTTTTTATGTGCCCACTTCTTTCTCTCTAGGACCACTTCCTAACCACCTCTCAGAAACCCAATTTATTTCCATGTTTAAAATATTTATTCTTGGAGAAAACTGTTCAGTTTTCACGGGAAAAATTTGTCTTCCTCTTGCTGGTCTGGGAGCGAAAGAGAAACATACAATGTGCCAGCTGCTTGTCCTGGCCTGGCAGCCTAACTATCACTACAGTGATACACATTGCAATGTAGGTACAATTTTCCTCAATATTTTTCAACCGTCGTGTAGGTGCTTTACGGTCTTCCTACCTCGTAAGGGACAAAGGCGTGATTTTATGTCCGTATGTATGTATCACCTAAAAATTTCCTGGGGTATAGTAAAAATAATTTCCCCTGGCTGGATGGCAAATAAAAAAGAGAGAGGGAGATCGTGTGTGCCGAGCACACGTGTTGAAGTGAAACTTCTTTGACATTTTGACTTCCGTTTCCGTCACCCGACCTTGAAATTTTACTCTCAACGCGCCTAAAGAAGTTTCACTTCAAAAACACTACACATTGGCTCCAATGCCGGTCAAAGCACATTTATTACCACAACCAATCATTTTGAACACTACCAATAATCCTTTTGGCTCAACCAGGAACAACCCCTGTCCCGCCCTTGACCCGCCGCGGGTTAACCCCCGGGAGGGGGTTTGCATTTTTCATGTCGCCTAATAGCACTGCTGCACTGTAACCAACTGTACTGTACCGTACAAAAGGCGATTTCAGCTTTTTGCGCCTTTTGACTTTCCGCTGCTATATGTTTTTGTGCGATATTACGTGTTACGTATGTATATGCATGCCTGGGGGCTTTTGTTTTTAATAGTCTGTGGAGTGGTTTAGTTTTGTATGGTATTGGTTTTCTTGTGGGTGGAAAGTTGTGTTTGTTGACTGTTACTAGAATTAGCAACAATAGTACCTACTAGGATTGTGCAGCCCGGATGGTGTAGTGGATAAGGCCGCGGCCTTCTGTGCAGGAAGTCGTGGTTCGAATCCCACCACGTACCAATGTGTTTTTCGGTTTTCGAATTTCATATGTACGTTTATTCGGTGCTTTTACGGTGAAGGAAAACATCGTGAGGAAACCTGCACACACCTACGAAGAAATTCAAAGGTTGTGTAACCTAATCTAGGATTGGGTCTGGTTTCCCTTCTGGGTTGCGGAGGTCAGATGGCAGTCGCTCTGTGTAAAAACCAGTACCCTCGTACAATCCCCTAGATTAGGTAGCCGACCCGTGAGATACGGGAAAAAGGCTAGGAAGATGAGTACCTACTAGGATTGTAAAACAATTTCAAAGATTCTTTTATCGATCTACATAGCTAGTTTGCAGAGTTAGATAAATAAATAAAACTTGGAACACCAAAGGTTCGTCAGAAGGTCTACAATACGCACAATATTATTTTCACACCTGTTCGCAAGCAATCAACATTAGTTTCTATAACTTTTGCAGCTTTTATACAACCTAAAGCTGCTTATGAAGATCTGATTCATCGAATCGATTGACTTCCAAACTGTACTGGGAGCTATAAAAAACATAGAATGTGCCAGCTGCATATCTTCCCGGTCATGCTGTAAAAACCAGCTAAAGGATTCGAGGGTTTCAGTGTATTGCAATTTAGGCGATGGTCTGACAACCTGTCACTACATTAATATTATACAGACAGATCTAAACGGAACGACCTTTTTTGGGTCGTTGACGCTCTGCCTACCCCATTAATAGGTCTTGATAAATTTTAAATCTAAGCCGGGTACAGCAGATTTTACAGCCACTGAATCGACATTTAATATTGCAGACATGAAACTCGTTGCAAAGATTCATAAGTCGAAACCAGCAGGTCGGAAGCCAATATCAGCTTTTGCAGCTTTTGTGCAACCTAAAGCTGCTTATGAACAGCAACAGCTGGTCTACGAAGCAGCTGGTAGAGTTTGAAATGAGTTTAGAGCACTCGTAGCCATTTATATTGTAGCAGTTATAATTTCAGTAAGAGATTTCGCAATTTGTAATATGAAATTGCGGTAGAGCTAGAGAACCATTTTCAGAACTTTTAGATGAAATTAAGAAACCAACATTTTCAAATTAAACAGCGACGACTATAGTCAAATTTTCAAAAAATCTTTAAGGCTGTTTTACCACAATTAAATTTTGTATTTTTTTCCCAAAATGTCCTTTTCTTAAAATGTTATCTGAAAGAGAGGGCCAAGACAAGTTTCTCAGGTGGGGCAATGAAGTGACAATGACAAGAGTATTTTATTTTTTTATTGAAAGCCACTATTTGTGACAAACTTCCGAAATCTAATTAGCTAATGCCGAGTGATACGTATTAACGGATAGACGTCGACTTACCGCCTCTTAGTGCACGGTTTGGTAACTTTATATGTTTGTGCATTTGTATACTTAAAATGTTTGGTCAACATTATCTTTATTCTCATATTTCTCAAAATTCTCTAACGAAGGCAATAAATCTGCTAATGTTTCTTTAAAGACTTTCACGCTTTGGGTCTGAGCGCGACCACGATCGTTGCAACTCCATCGAAACGTCGGGCAAAGGTATTATCTCTTAATATCTATCTCATCCAATCGCGCTCAGACCTGATCTAAAATAATAAACGCAATAAGGTAAATCAGCCTGAATTTTCCAAGCTTTACAGGAATTTTTCAATTTGGTTAATACTAGACCAAGCAGAGTGAACCACTTGGTTGATTCCGTGCTATGGAAGGCATATGAAGCCGTCGGTCTGGTCGTTGTTTTTGTCAGTGGTTGGTACACAAACCTTGTCAGAGGTTTAGCCGCGAGAAAATCATGGTTCATAACGCATGTGTAAAGCTTTTACAAGTAATTTTAAGATTTTTTTGTTTAGTTACAAAAAAAAAAACGCGTGTTTCATTATCAATAGACCATGGCCAATTCTTTAGCTAGGTACATGGAGTAATTGTTCTGACTCTGTATGGTTCGTTACATTTATCTTAATTAACTGTAACAAAGAGTGAGAATATGTTTCTTACTTTCATAAAGATATTTTTGCCCAAAGGTTGGAATGAGGGCATATTTTTTCTCTGAGAATAGATCGTTCTTCGACTGATATGTATTGCTTAAAATATAAAAAAATGCAGTAAGATATCTATGACTGAACATGGACCATCAGATCATCAGTGTGACTATAGAGATAAAGAGAACAGTTATTTCTATAAAAATATAAACTATTTTACTAAAACAAAATCCGATGTATGGGAAACTCGCAAGGCCTAAAACTAGCCAGAAAATAAGCCTTATTATTCAATATTAATTGAATTTCCTTCATTTTGGCAATATTTGCTCGCCCATGGCTGTTTGAGTGTTAAATATTATGAATTATGGTGTTTTATGGCCCATGGAGAGGCTATGGGTCGTTAAAATGGTGTAAATACACTTTAGGCTACTTGTCAGGGACATTTAGCAGCTGTTCTAAATATAATAGGTACAATATTGACTCGAAATGGCGATGTTTAAGACCATTTTTAGTAGCCTTTTTACTTATCAGTAGAAAAAAAAACATGTTTATTTTTAAGTAGTTTTGATGCGAACGATGAAATAATTGTAATGCTAATGATAATGAACTATTTCCGTATTTCATTGCGAATTGACATTTGAACACCATATTGGTTGCGAAATTAAATAAGCAAAACAAAGATGATCATGTTAATTTGTATAAAGAAGGACGAAAACATACTGAAAAAGAAATAGGTACCAATTAGTATTTAGTATTTCTAATTCTAAACGCCATAAGCAAAATCTACTGAAATAGTTACAACAAAACTGACACACAAAGATCAATAATATCATCTTCCTTCACAGTGGGAACTAATTATTCAACACAATATATTTTTCGGAACAATGAAATATTGCAATAATCTTTTTTTTTCAAACTATTAAATTGTAAGTACTCACATTTAAAATGATGAAATATGAATTTAAAACTATAAAAAAATCATAATGTTTAGTCCCACTTCGGGCGCCACTTAGCTCAAACCAAAACGATCAATACTGTCAAATTAAAAACAAGAAATTCGAAATTTGAAATTGTAAGAAATTAAAAGTACATTCAACAGATAATGGGCATTTTAAACCGCTTTAAAATGTCCCATTACGTAATCTGGACATAAAATCGAGCGCAACAAGTAAAGGAATGCTACAAGTCTTGTACATACCTACGGCGGAAGCTGCTACATCTTGTATCGGAGACTAATCAAATTACAATCCTGGCCACCAACACAAACGCATTTCTCCTCAAAACCAACACATTATTTTGAAAAAGGAATACAGTTTATTTTTCTTTTTTCGCGAAGTCGAATCCGCAAATCGATAGGTATAGAGTCCGAAATTAAATTCAAATTAAGAATGCACTAGTCACAAATTTCACAGAGAACACAAAACTTTATCGATTGTAAAGAAATTATGAATAAATGAGAGGTGAATGTGGGAGTTCTCGTGTGGATTTGGCGATTTCGCGAGTTTTATTTTGACAGAGTTCGTTCGAGGCTCTTTAGGGGCCTTGCTACGGCGCAGGCGCGAAATCGATCCAGAAGCCTGCGATGTTCGAGGCTTTCCGTTCCGAGAGCTGCCAAGTGCGGCGACTTTTCCCCATTTAGGCTATCTTGGAGGGTTCTGAGGCAATGACAACCGAAAATTGTAATCTACCATTGTGATCTACCATCCACCCTTTTTGACTCAAGATTTGCTCATCGCCATCAAGATCGAACCAAACTATTTAAATTCTACTAAATAGTCCCTTAAGATAGGTCTCAAGAATTTAAAAAAGTAGTTTTGTAAAATTCGTAAAATATTTGAGTCATTTTAGGCTACTTCACCTTAGGCGACTTGAAATTGATTTTTCTGCGATTTCATTCTAAAAAGACTTGGCAACTCCGTCCTATGTTTCAGACTTTCCAGTTGGAGGAGATTCGTCGATGAGGATAGACGTGTTTTTTTTTGTTATACGCCCAAGGATGGAATACGTTACGAATTTGAATTTTTAATAAAAAGGATCTCGATAATGTCGAAACTGAACTTCATATTAACACTTTTATCATAAATTTAAAATAACTTTCATATCAGTCTATTTAATTTTAATTACTTGGCGTAAATAACTGATTCCGCATTGAATGTTATCGTTAACTTATCAACTGCTATGGAAACATTGACACTAAATTGCATACCAAAATACTGAGGTATTTAATGGTATTTTAACCGGTCAAGCTATCATAACATAAATAAAAACACCCCATTCTTCCCGCGAAGTCGAATAAGAGGTAAATCAAAAAATGTGCCATTCTCTATCAATGTAACAGCATCTGCTAATACGCCTGACAAGGGTAGCGAGGGCTAGTATGGTAAATTTCTACCTAAATGGAAAAACCCTATTTCCTATTGTTACGTCTGGTACAGTTAGATTATCTCACGACTGCCGCTCGGCTATAGGTACAGCAGCGATTACACTTCCCTGCCGATCGGGCCCGTTTTGACATTACATTGCTTGTGCACGAGTCTGACTTGAAAAACTACCGAAGCTAAGCAGCAATGTATATCAAATCGGGCCCGATCGGCCGGGTAATGTAATCGCTGCTTACTTGTGGTTGTTCGTACAGAGACGCACCCTTGTGTGCGTAACTATAGATTTACTCGTACTATGCCGAACTTAACTTACACACACAAAGACAATGTGCATGTATACACATTTACACATACAAGTATGGCTAAGCGGCAGTCGTGAGATATAACATATGTTGTATGGGAAAACCAGCTAATCTCAGGGCAAATGCTAGTTAAAACTACTCATAAAACAAACTAAAAAAACCTAACTGTCCATCAGTCAAAGACTAAACATAAACACACAGACCGATCGCTAAATAGCATTCCAGCATAACTCATTTATCTCTTTTGTTAAGAATTACGAGTACTGGTGACGACTTGCGTAAGTCATTAGTTGAATATGGACAGTCTTATTGTTTCTTTATACTTACAACTAATAATACAGTTCAAATAGTAGGTAAAAGGTATAGTATGGTTCTCATGGTTTAGTTAACTAGTTGCTTCTTATTTTTTATTATCAACCTATAGATACCTGTATTATTATGAACTATTTTCGGACTGCAATTTGGTGATAGGTTGACAATACTTAGATCTGGAGGCACGGAGTGCCTCCGCCAAGTCGAGCTAGCGGGCATGGCCGTACCATCCTTTTCTCGTACCACTTCAGAGCACTTTTGCCCCTTGATATTTCAGAACTTATAAAAATATAGAGACTGCGGAGATCAGTGAATAAATTACCGTCAAAGAGAACACAATTATACAGACATCATTACAGTCTAGTCCAAAAAGACCATAGTACAATAATAAGTTTTTACATACATTACATAATAATACATAAGGTCATGCCTTTATCCCTTACAGGGTAGACAGAGCATAAAACACCTAGTAATAAGTTTTAATAAGTACTGAATGATATATTCAGTCTAAAATACAGCAGAATTTCGTACATGTAGAACTAAGCTAAATCAGCTGGCACCTGGCAGTAGGTAGTTACAAGCTCACACACACAATAAGAATTCATTAGTGTGGGAAGTGTAACACCAAGAATGTAAGTGCTTAGGTAACATTGTTGCTTAACTAGCTTAGGCCTGTGAACTTTAGCTGGGACCGAGATGAGATGTATCTGTTCCTGTGATTAAGTTAATAGGTTTTGGAAATATGGAAAAAGATCCATGTGCCTAAAGTTTAAAGATATGTGATGAGTGAAGACATAAAGAACTAATTCAGTTTCTGTGGCCACTTTTTGAACTTATATACTTTTATTTATCAAGACATTTAGAAATGAAGCCTAGAAGGGTACTTTAAGAGAATAAAATTACTATATTTTATAAATAAACATTAAAGATATTAGACCAATTAAAAAACTGCTTTCTTTAGAGTTAAATCTCATGCACAATGGACACTCATTAACCTATAGATCAGATAGTTGTTTAGAAAGCTAGTATTAAATACAAAGTGTAGTATTTCTAGCTGTGAATGTTTATCCGATGATAATAAATAAAAATAATAAAATAGAAAACCACAGTAAATTTCCCGTTTTTAATCAATCTGGTGATGATAACCGTGAGTTTTAAAAATAAATATAAAGTACAAAATCTTACCTGATGACAAGAGTCCAACATTTTCCTGCGATGGCACATTCATGGTCACTGGGTTTACTGAAAACATAAATAATTAACAACATTATTACTGGTACTGCACTCTTGATTTTTTCCTAATTTCTTTGTAGTCAGTGTGTGAATTCGTATAATATTTGAATGCTCTCCTCATCCGTAACTTAACTTTGTATGGACAAGGCAAAATTTTAATTCGAGCTTGTTTTTCTGCTTTGTGAAAGCTGTTTGTTATCATTAGTAGAACACAGTACTTATATGGTATTTACAAAGTATTCATATGGTAAGATTACCTATGGCAAGAAATTTCATTTCAGAAGTGAATACACAGTTTTAGGCATCATTTATTGAGCTCACATAATATGACTCTGGTGTTCATAATCATACTGCAAAATGGCTTGGGGTCATCTTTACTGTGGGATCATCAAGTAAGCAGCATACCTAAACAAAGTTGTTAGCTATAAATACTAAGATTAAATGTAGGTACCCAGTCTTAACCATATAGCTAACTTTCTTTTTACCGAAAACCTAACCTATATAATACCTATATGCAGTTTTTGTCCTGTACATTTGCTGTAATTACTTGATTAAATTATATTATACCGAAGATATTTTGTATAACTTGAAGCCTTCTAGGTTTTAGAATCACTACTTACTTTAGGCCTGCCTGATAGGTTGTAAGTAGGCAGAACACCAATGTATAACTTAAAAAGGCGTAATTTTTTTCAAAACAAGGGCATAGAAATGCACTCTTTACGTAATAACAACAGAATGAAAACACTGGAGCCAGCTTACCGCGATTATCTCATCCAAACATCAAATAAACAGTCCAAGTGGTGACTCCAAAGCACATCACAGAAAAAGTAACTTTTGCTCGAGTTTACCACAGTTTTCTTACACAAGTGTGGCTCGCGAGGCTTTTCCCAACAGCCACCCGGAAATATTCGAACAATGGGGTCTAAATTTTATGCGAAAACACTTTCACATTGACACAATCCATGGTAGCCACCTACACGAACACGAAACAATAAACAGTTATGTCCTCCGGAGGCACGCGAAACTGATATGTCTCAGGTTTCACAGCCCAGTATTTAGCACGGTTTCACAAATAATCACTCCGATATCACTGAAATTCTACTTTAAAACAACAAAGTAACTTTTTATTGGATTATCGAAAACTTTGAAACTTGGAAATGTCGACGACTTCGTTCTATTTTTTTTTCTGAATGACAGTCAACGCCTGTCGGTGTTGTCATTAAATAAAAATACCCATGATTGGGGGCAATTTTGCAATTGCTAAAAAAAAGTATATATTGCTAATGTCATGTTTGCTCGTTCCGGAGAAAATTCTATGTTTAAAAGTAGATGGTGTTGTGCGCGCCTAACATGTTGACAGGTCGTATAACGTTGTTTTGACGTTTTCGTTTCACGCAATGTGACAAATAAGTTTAAGTGTAAAATTTATAGTTTAGACAAGACTTTCTTAGTGCTGCTTTATTGATTAAATGAACTATATAGGTAGATAAGTAAAATACAGCTTTCGGAGATGTAAAAAGATTGATTTGACAAAATTAGAAAAGATATAAATAGTCAATAGACTTTTCCGTTTTTACAGCATGCCCGGGAGAAGATGCAGCTGGCATGGCACATTCTATGTTTTTCTATCGCTCATATTCGAAATATGCGTCACTTATGCACATACGTTACGTTTTGCATACGTTACGTACGTGGTGGTGTGGTGGCTGGGACGGTGCTTTGTATGGAGATTTGTCAAAAATAACGTTGTCGGCCTCAGCTTAAGTACATTTTTTTCGCAACGGTTGTTTAATGTCTTTTTCATACTGTAAGTAGGTACTTTCTTCAATCTCCAAAACTAAAATAAAAAAACTGACGAATATTTTTGTTAATAATATTACGGGGCATCTTTTTATTAAGTGGCAACACTGAACTAGCGTTTTGATATTGCTTGTTATTGCTTTTCAACTTGTCATATCTTAAAATTCGTGAATTCATTATTTTATAAGTTTTCATTTAAAAATGATATTTAATTTTCATTAATTTCCGGTAAAAATTGATAAAATGTGTATAATTAAATATTTTTTAGCACAACTAAAACTTGAAACGCAGTTACTTAGTAAGCACTTGACAGAGCGCTAAATTCAAAATTAACGAAAAAGAAAAACCAACTCGAAAACATATAGGTACCTACTACCTAATAAAATAGACATGGGAGCTAAACTGATATTTTATCAAATCAAGATCTCCTTGTTGCTTCTACCTAAGGAACATCCCCTTTTATGCTTTACGGTACAAGATGGGTGGTTATGGTTGTAGGTATAGTACGATGAGTAGATGCAGGCTTTAGTGGAAGGTGAAAATAACAGAACCATGCGTTTTCTAAAAATATTTTATTTCTCCATAATAATCTTAATTCCAAAAGTATCTAGTGACTGATGTTTTCAAACTTATAATAACTATTTTTAGAGGTTGAAATATGCAATAAAATACTCTCTATTTTTCAGATTTTCTTCGGAAAATTAAACAGACCGCTCATTTAAAATTTACAATATTCGTATTTAAAATATAATATTTACACCTTTGGTTAATAGGTAACTAACTAAAAAGCCTACAACAGTACTGTACCTATTACAATAAAAAAAGTTTAGGTCCCTACCTAAAATTATATCTTGATCATTATCCTATTTAATTCATTATTAGGTATGGTATGGCTAAATCATGCTAGTTAGGGTTAAATTATCAATTAATTTACAATTTAAAAACTTCATCATTGAATAAAATAATGCATAGAGATCTCTTAAATAAAGAATAATAATCGTAACATTTATAAAGAAAACCACTTAATTTATTTAAAACTTTCTGCCTGGCCATTGAAGAAAGGGTGAAGAAATTCAACACCTTCCTTTAACATAGGTCGAATCGAAATATGAAAACACTTTTGCCTCTTCCCATACTGTCCAAAAACATTAAAAAATACTTCCTATGGGGGGAAATTCGTATGCGCACAATATCAGTAAATCTTGACTAAAATCGTTACCTGTCATTTTCTATTATGAGATAACAGCTTTAATCAATCAATCAATCAACAGAAAGGGACGGCAACAAATTTAATCAAGATTTAGTTATGTCCTCAAGGAATCGGTACCATTCTCTATATAATGAGAAGAAACGTCAGTTTCTTCTTAGTAGTCTGTGATGAGAAGTAAGTATTTTTTTTAAAGTTTCATTTGTGTTCTATATAATGATTGTGAAAAAAAAACACACCAAACATACACTTCATCCTAAAACCATCCATCAGGCTTTCAAAGCGCCACATCTTTATACTTCCCCAAATCATCAGATTCATTCCCCATAGAAGTATGGCTATTCCTCAACCCATAGAACACTCTCTCCCTCGACCCATAATGATATGGGTCGTGTCTGAGCAGGTTCACCCCATAGGCCGCTTCTTCTCGCTTGTAATCTGGGTAGAATCTTGGGTCGTAATCTGGGGGGTACATCCGTGGGTCGTAGTGGTAGTTAGTCGGCCGGTAGTATGGATACGCCATCTGGAATAGTAGAATAGTATAGAAAAATATTTAGTTGTCACCAATCAACTGCCTCATTGGTCTAGTGGTCTGAGCCTTGGACTCCTGAACCGGATTTCATAGGTTCGATCCTACGGGGAAAACACAAAATTATATTTGTAAATTTATTTATAGCTTTGTGAGATTACCCCCAGTTTAGTTACGTTGGCACTATGATTCTCTGTCAAGAAAGAGGATTCCGTGCTTCGGATGGCACGTTAAGCCGTCGGTCCCGGTGGCTGCTTTTGATAGGTCATGAGTCGTGAGAGCATGCCAGAGGCCTAGTAATTGGTTTAAAAACTCTGTTACCAGGGTTTATCGGGTCGTCCATCTACTCAAAAACCTACTCAAAAGAAACGCTAGTCTAGAAAATAAACCACAAAATAGCAAAATATACTAACCTCACTCTTACAATCCATCCTGTCTTCATAAACATCATAAGCTTTAGCTGGATACTCATCAAACGCTCCAACAACCGAATGCCTTCTCTTATACGGGTTATCATACGGCCCTGACCTAGGCCCAACCCATGTCCCATACATTTGTGGCCCTCCGAAGGACTTCGGATAGCCTCGTAAGCTAGCTGCGTACTGTCGATCAGCTAAATGTTGCCAGTAAGCTGGAGGTGGTTGAGGGAGCATCATTTGAGGGTAGCCCAGGTTAATGGACTGGCGGGAGGCGAGGTGACGGCGGAGGTCTGGCATTGAGCCGGGTTTGCCTGGAACATAGACAGAGAGTAACGTATTTAATACAAGTCAAAAACTGATAAGCAGGAAGAACGTTGAGCACAGAGGCCTGACAGTGCGATCTATTATGGCGAAAATAAGCAGTGAAAAAATATAACCAAATGAAACAATAAAGCAAAGCAGTAAACCATCAGTTGCAACAGTACACTGCTGGACATGGACCAGGGCACCATGCTCCACACTTAAGTGACGCCATAAGCGTGGCAGGCAGAATGGGAATTGCAGCAACCGAAGAAGTCTTCTGTCAATTCCCTCGATTTATAATTATTTACGACAAGTAAGTACGACACCCTCGAAAAGATTTAGATCGGACGATGATATTTGTTACCACACAAGTAGGTACTGTTAACTCACCGTTGTCAGCCAAGAAACCGTCGTTGGTGAAAGCGCTCGGTGCATCAGGGACGTAATGGCTTGCGTCGAACTCGCTGCCACTCACTCCAGCACCATTTCCATAGCCTCCGTTCCTGGAAAAGAAACAGAAAAGACTTTATATGTTTCGTCTCTGAGAAGCGTGTATTCAGAACTGAACACGGATGATGCAACCATCATTCTCACAAATAAGTGCTCTAAGAGTGGCCATCCTGCGAGTACAGAGAACCAGAACAGAGCCAAAACTTGAGAATGATATTGTCTTCTCCACCCTTTTCCAGGCGGCGCCAGATTCACCGTTTCACCTTAGTTGAGGAATATACTCCACCCACAGACAAACGGCCCAGGCCACTGGGCAATAGACTCTAAATCTTAAGATTGATATGGACCTAATAGTGCAAGAAATAATCTCATATATCAGTAGCTAAACTGCATTTATTTACTTGCTAAATAAAACTAAGGCTGTGTTTTATGACAACACTGTAGGTTTCTTCTACGAGCATGATTTCCTCACCTAGCTTCTCGTATAGCATAGGCAGACTGGACCAAGACCACTCCAATGACAATGGCAGGCAGCCTCGCCACGTAACACGCTAGTTCAGCCCCGCCATAAACTCCTTGTAGACCCTGGAAAGAGAAGAGGTAAGATTAGCTTTATTCTACAAAACACGAACACAACCTGTTTAGACATCAGTTTTCTTCTGCTCAATTCTTCATTAATATTAAGATTTTAATTTTGGCACTTGTCTGTGAAATATTTTCTAACCATTTTTATCTGTCGCTATTGATTTCGTAGGTCCTTTTTACTTTTCTATAATGACTTGTTAATAATTTTAAATGTAATCTGTATGTTTCGAGTTTATGCACCTTTTTTTGCTTTAAATGGGTGTGCTCTTGACTCTAGACACGAGGCAGGGATGACCGTGCGTGACAGAGTCGATTATGGAGCGAGCACACCCAGAAGATGCCTGTTAAGGCATTGGCAGTCTCACCGACGGCTGTTTGGCACCTATGTGAAAATGTACAAGGTTTTAAGGACACATGCTTACCCAATAGCTTAATGACATGTAGAACACGAGTGCACATTCCGGAATCAGCACCAGGATCACGGTTATCAGCCACGCGAGCAGGTATCTGTTGTTCTTCTGGAAATAGCAGCAAAATATACATTATCTTATGATGCGTAAACTGCATATGACTCTATTCTATTTGCAAATGAGACCCTATCGTCTAATCTAATGTACGTAATTTGCCATCAGCAATACTTCGTGAAGAGCTTGTCGTTATGAATAGAGTTTGTAGTTTAGGTGGGTTAGTCTAAGACATTCCAAATTAGTGCTGAGGTTTACTTTCCGATTCGTCTTATCCACTTTGCTCGTTTTTCGGGATCTGTTGTTGTAAGACTGTTCTGTTCCATTCCAGCGCTATTTTGGTCTGCTGCGTCTTTTAATTTGCCTACCTACAATCTTTACTTCATATGCTTAGAAGAAGAGCATCACTTACAGAGATAAGTCCATGCACCAGCGTGACGGTGGCTGCTATCACAATGCTGTAGCATATCATCAGAAGGGCTGATGGTATTGGTAGACCACTCTGAGACTCCACCACCCACACTATCTCGTATATTAAAGCTATGGCGTAGGCTACCTGTAATTATGAAAAATAAATTAGGTCAATACATAAAATTAAGATTCGTTTAATAAAGCTTTTGATCCACTAATACTTTAATGGGATAAAGGTACTTAATCGACAATCATGCTTCAACCTCTGGACGAATCGGGACAAAAGCTTGGGAAAATACCTCTCTGGTAGCTAAATATCACATAAATTTACAAAAAATAATGAAAGAATCCTGGTTACGGCACCAAATTGTAACAGTTATGATCAACATTAACAAATTAAATATCTAGTTTGGTATGAAGGTAACATCGCTAATCAGAACTTGGGTAGATAGGCACAATATTTTAAATAAATAGAGCTGCTTTATAGAATATAGAAAAATAGAAAATGTCGTCAAAAATGTACTGCTGCAGTAGGAAATTAACTTACAAAATCTCGAACGGAAACATAAATCTAGTGCCCTACCCAACTTAAAGTCGATGCATAGTTGACATATTAGTCACAACAGTCCTCTTAAAAGTTAGTGACTTATGGCAACCGTACAACCAGTTAAACTGCTGGTTCACTCTCACTAGGAATTTCGTCATCTTACTAGATAATGTGCATGCCTGGCGACCGTAATCTACGCCCAAATCACCATGACCTCACATTTCTTTGAAGCATTATGACAGAGCGTGTCGCTATGAATTGGTTAGTGATTTCAACCCGCCAAAATGTAGAGAGCTCTAAAATTTGCATTTTGTTAGAGGTAGTTGATAAAACGGAGGTCTTGGTAAAATGGTTCAATAGTAGACTTCCGAGGTTGTATGCTCAGTTGCCGTGTTTGAAATGTTTGAATATCGTTTATGAATGAAGGTGTAAAACTGATGTTAAGATTTTGGAGTATTCTATTCGGGTCATACAGACTTGATTGCTTAATCTATGACCGCTCGAAATGAGTCTTACGTGGAAATGATGAAGGTTTTCCCGCGGTGAAAAATAGCTTAAGTCCTATTCCAGAACCTAACGTACCTATATGTGTGCTAAGTTTTATCCCGATCCGTCCAGTGGTTGAAACGTGATTGAGTAATAAACATCCAAACTTTCGCATTCATAATATTTGTATGACAGAGAGAGGTACAGAGTCTATACTGCTATCGATTCGTGGAGGGTAAGACATAACTAACTAAAATGTTTATCAAATTTGTTGCTGTCCCTTTCTGTTCTCTCAGGCTAGACAATGACAGGTTATCATTTCAGTCAAGATTTTTCGATTTTGTGCGCATAATCGATACCATTGTAAAGGAAACGTTGCAAAATATAAAGTAGGATCGATCTTATCATCAAAACGTGATAATCTAATAGAAATAAAATGTAATGAATGACGTTACATTACACATTATGCACGAGTTGCACTGCACGACTTATCAACAAAATCATACATACTAACCAACTCCTGGTTCATAGAAGTATGATGCTATTAATTTACTACCATGTTGGATAATAAAAACATGAAGCACTGTCACTATTATTTTGCAGTTAGTTTATGTCTTACAGGGATGAATGGAAGAAGAAAACTAACTGCGCCGACCCCAAATAAATGGGATACGATAAGGGCAATAGAATGATGAGTTTGTTATCTTCTTACAGTTGTTATAAATGCCGACTTAGAGATGAACGGAACGGGCATGCAACGTCTTTTACTGCCGCGCTTGCCAATGCCAACCCGTCTGATGATGAGCATGTCAGTCATGTCCAAATTGGCTAACGGGGAAGGCCTATGTCCAGCAGTGGACTTTTGCTTTGAATTTTGTTCTAGTAGCTACCTAGAGTCTGTTCGAAAAGAGAACAGGCATAGAATCGGAGGGCGCACATTTGTATTAATTAGCCCACGGCTGGTTGCGTGGCGTTTATGCCTAGGTCTTTGACCTAAAACCTCCAAAATTTTATGTAGAAGGTTACTGTTAAAGTCTTGGGCATAATCCTCACACGAACAAGCGACAGTTAATTAAATACAAATGCGCGCCCTCAAATTCCATGCCTGTTCTCTTTTCGAACAGACTCTATGTATAAATGGAATTGAATTAAAGTTTTTCCTTACCAAAGCATAAGCAGCGATGAACCCAGAAGCGGCAGTCACGCTACAGCAGAATATTCGACTGACTGCTGGTTTCATTTTATACTTCTGCGGTTCCGGCGTCGTCGTGTCGCTCAGTTCGTTGCTTGACGACATCTTGAAAGTTTTTTTTTTCTCTACGTTTAATAATTCATTACTGAGTCGTAGTCTTTAATAGAGATTTCTTTAGATACTCTAATGCCCTTGCTTTTCAGCTTGGTTTTCCGTACGTATTGTCCCGTCTTTCTTTAAGTTTGTCAGCTTACTTATTCAGGCGTTGGTAACAAATTATCTCCTTGATGGTAAAGTCTTTTTGGTATGTTTTACCTATTGTTCAATTCCTCACCTATATTTTCTATTCTATGTCATTTCTGCGTACGTTGTCTAATCTTTGACGATTTTCTTTTGACTGTATGATAAACTTTCAGTTCATGGATTTCTTTGGATTTCTTTATTTATCTTTTATTCTTTTTTATTTTAGATCTAGACATATCTTTTGGTCTCCGAACCACTACATCTTCTCAAGGTCTGAGGAGATGGTATTCGTAGAATCGCTGGCTTACATCTGTAACAAAGAATAATACAAGTTATCGATAAGAGAATAAGGTTGCAATATTCTGAGCCGGATTCATTTTCCTATGAGATAAATGGGAAGATAACAAATTTTGGTATAGGTATCAGAGGGATTTCCGGTACACATGTATCCTTACATCAGCTATGAACAGTAAATTCTAATGAGTAGGTAGGTACGTGTAAATAATTATGTTCAGTTATCAGAGGGATTTTGTATCGAAGCCTCATAGAGCCTATTATTTCCATATTTTACAATTCTTTACTGCAAAGATAAGATAGCAGGTTAAAAATATTTGAGTCACATACGTAGATACAATTTTTTAAAATACGACGAACGAGAGAGTCAAACATCTGTCTTTATCGACAAAATATCTGGATGTTTAATATTTATTCATTTCAGTGCACATCCTTTTAACAAAAAACCAACAACATTTTACATGATTTTTTTCGTACCTTTTCGCTACGTTTTTGCGCCATCATTATTGTTGCTAAGCGAGTGATGATGAGAAAACGTAGGTACCTTCTACCATTAAATATGGTCACTATACCGGGTGTTAGGGCACTCTATTCCTTCAAGGAGGTAACCTATCAGTGCCGTCAATTCAAAAACTTTTTCTATGGGACTCATGCTGAAATCTTATTTGTTTCTCACGAAAAATCAGCTGACTAAGTAAAGTATGGGATTTTTCTTTTCAAGATTTCAGGGTGGGTCTTTAACACAGTGTCTGCACTAACCTAACACTCTGTATGTATAATATTGCCGTCACAGCCGACTGCCCTGCCAATGTCTTCACTGGACAATAGGCAGGAATGTATAATGCGATGTGTTTATTTAATGCGTGTTTCTAATTACACGTTTGACGTTTTCTCAGGAGGACAAGGCGTGTATATGTGACCTTTCAGTGTTCTTATGGTGGTTACTTGCATACAATAGCATAGCATGGTGAAGATTTTTCGAGAGAATGAGAAACGTTTTTCAGCTTCGTTATTATTTATTAGATATTTCTAAGTTTTTATTTGCTTCCATGCTGGACTGGAAGCGATAGAAAAACATAGAATGTGCCAGCTGCATCTCCTCCCGGGCATGCTGTAAAAACCAGCTAAGGGATTTTAGGGTTTCAGTGTATTGCAACTTAGGCGATGGGCTGACAACCCATCACTATAGCAATATACAGATCTATCTTAAACATCCCTCAAAACTTGTCAGACGTGGCGGAACGACCTTTGTTTGGGTCGTTGACACTCTGCCTACCCCATTAGGGATAAAGGCGTGACTATATGTATGTATGTATATATTTCTAAGTTCAAACTTAAGACTCTCCCATGGTATTTTGTTTAAAAAAAACTCTGGAAAGCAAGATCTACATCCTAGGTATAAAATATCTAGGATGCAATTTATTTTTCTACAAATTCCAATTTTGATATCGAGTTCTACTTCTACTACAACTAAAAGTGAGAAATGTGAGAATACCAAAGTTCAGTTAGGTAATTTAACTTTTATGTAGAGTTGAGCTGAAAACATCTTACAAAATATGTTGATCTATTTCTACTTATAATACGTAAGTATAGAAAAGATTAACAAAAGAAAATGAAAATATTTCCAACGAAAGCCCAATCATTTACTTAATCACATCATAAACTCTATTCATGAAACGACATTAATACATCGGCTCATTAAGAACCCGCTCTTTCATTGACATTTAACTCTTTAAAAAAAACCCGCCTTCCGTATTTCCACAGTACCCGTAACATTGATCTATGAATCGGTGGGAAAATGCGATTCCCACCAAGTGGGAATCCGCCATTGTACGTATGTATCAAAAAGTGTTGTTTTTTTTTTCAAGATGGCTGATAAGTTCTCTTTTGTGTTGCTATCGGTAAAAGATAAAGCGTTTATGCAATTTGAATTCATCATGAATAATACGATATAATTATTAATGATATTTTTTACGATATTATTTCATTACATCATCTGAAATAACCCGCAAAACTTGTCAGACGTGGCCGTGACGTGACCTTTGTTTAGGTCGTTTATGCTCTCTGCTCTGCCTACCCCATTAGGGATAAAGGCGTGATTTTATGTATGTATGTATAATATTGGGCCGGAAAGCTAGCATTTATAACTTAATCTTACCATTACGCTACATCCTGTACATTAATAAACCTATCATAACGGTTATGACATAACCACATATCATTCAGACCTTGGTTTGGCGATTGCAATACAGTACGCTCCAAATATTAGAAAATACTTCGGTTTGTCGGTCTGTCTGTCTGTTCTCAACTAGGTCAGTGTCAAGCTAACACCTTCTAACTTTTAACTGACGACTTTAAGGCCCGTATTTATAAACAGCTCTCAAGTGTGACAGCGAGTTTAAGTTCGTATCAGAAATGTCATTTTAGTACAAAACAACCTGTTAAATCCATACTTAATATTGATCTCAATCTTGAGATTGCTTTATAAATACGAGCCTAAGAAAGTTACACTACACTAAAGTAAATTAAGCACGCTTAGAAGAATAGGTACAATAGAATACAATACAAGGATCCTGAATGAAGTGAAATTCTTTGTATTTTTTAGACTTAGGTACTATATTATAGTCATCTTAAGCTTAACACGAGGCGCAAAATATTTTGATGCCTTTAAAAATAAATCCAAACATAAAATTTATAGGCAACGGGGATGAAAAATTGTACTTTAGCTGAAAGGATGAAAATTTGATGATAGAGGTACAAAAAAAAAAAAACTGGTCTAATTATATGCCATAGAGAATAAAGGGACCGGACCAACATGCTTCGGCCTACAATTTAATAAAAGCTAATCATCTTTTTTGTTTGAATAACATGATCAAATAACATAATAACTTCATTAAAAATCCCAACCTATTAAGTACAATATCTCGTTAACTGTAGGTATATCTGTATATTAGTTGAAGCCTGTAGGCAGTATTTTCATAATAATGGCATGTAGGCAGGATGGCAATGTGTCTTCTGATGAAGAAGGTCGCCTTGGCCTATAAATAGGATATATGAAGAACGTCTGAAGAATTGACGATGCATAAATGCAGTTTTTGTGCATCTTTTTTTTTAAAACTTGATCGTCAATTATCTCAGAGCATCACCTTCCTGAATGTGACGTACGTACCTAAGGGAAATTAAAATCAGAATCATTATCAATATAGCGTAGCACTGTTCAGAACAATATAGCTTCAATCATCAAGTAAGAATATTCCGCGCTTCGGACGGCACGTTAAGCGGTCACCCTTTTTCATAGTGTCACATTATGTTTCACATATGTCAGAGTCATAATATGCTGTTTAAAGGTTGGTAGAGTTTTCTGATCATTCGAAAATTTTGGTAAGTAGGTACGTCTACCTTATTAAACCGAACTACAGTAGGTATAGTTAGTAACTGAGGCAGGACAAAACAACAACATTGTTAATAGCAGTTCCTGACTAGGAAAGCGGTCTGTGAAAGTCGGTGGAGCACTTCCTTATCTGCCCGCAACCGCACTCATCGACGACTGATTGACTGAACATTGTACTGCGCTTTGTATGTATAGTTGTTGCATAATGTGGTTCCTCATGATTTGTAGTCATACAACTAATTATACAGTTGAAGAAACCTTGTTTGCTCTATGCAATATAAATTATTAAATAAAGTTTGACACGGTCATTCACTCTACCACAAAGTCACCCAATCTAAAGTTGTTTTTCTTGCTAAATTTAATATATCTTAATTATAAATAGCGTCGCCCTGCAAAAATCTATGTGCTTCTGTCGTGGTGGTAGACTTTTTCTACCACCACGAGTTTTTACCGTATAATATAGGCCTCTGACCATCAGAGACAGCGACCAGTGCCAATATGCAACAGTTTAACGTGCCCTCCGAATCCTCCTCCGATGCACATAATAATCTTACTTTTCATTTTCAGACAGTCGAGGAATTGAGCCTACATAGTCCTAGCCAAACTGGTTACTAATAAACGTAATAAAACCAGTCAATTAGTTATATCGTCAAAATACAATTAAGCCTGTCTTCAATCACCATCAGTTTCATTGCCAATGGCAGCCATGACGAATTGGCTGACACTCCTTTGCCCTTGCATTGTCACCATATTGGAGAAGTTCAATGGATGATAGTATGACTAATGCTTAGGATCTATAGATAAAAAATTCTCAATAAGTTGGCATTGAGAAATTCAAGTGGGAAGATACGGGGAAAGGGCTGTAGTTCGTAGTTCACAAGTCCATTTTATGAATTTTACTTATCTAATGTGGTCTAAAACGCTCTGGACTCACGGTCCGGATAGTTCCTGGGTTCAATCCTGACGGAATAACCAGCATCGATCGAACTGATGTCAGTTGGGGCAGAAGAGTTTTAGAGTGGATACCACGAATCGGCAGACGTATAGGCACGTCCTGAAACAAGGTGAGGCGAATATGTTCGTAAGAAAGAGGGCAGAAATTGGATGAGAAGGGCTAAAGATCGAGCTGAGTGGCGTTTTATGGAAGAGGCCTATGTCCAGCAATGGACAGATGCAGGCTGATGATGATGATGAACCAGCGTCGGCAATAATTTGGCGCTTGAATCTAATCTAGTGTCACAAGCCGGAGTGCTTCTTGTAGAGTCTACCACTTCTTGTGAAACACCATGTTTCAAAGCATTATAAAAATATTAACACTTTCTTAAAACTTTCCCTTTCAATCAAACACTAATTATATTAAGACACATTAGTTTCTCACATCACGTCTTTACTACAGTAGTAACATCATTACCCCCCTTTAGTTATCGCAGTCGGGTGAGTGGCTTTCGCTATAGAAAGTGAAGTCCTTATCTTAGGACGCTGAACTCTTGAGAGAGACATTAAGCTTGATCTTTTATCTTTAGTAGTAGTAGTATTAGGTATTTACTATCCCGCCCAAATAATTCCTGAAACTAAAAAATTGGTCTCTAAACTCTCTTATTTTCCGTAAGCCTTACCGAAAGACCGGCAACCATCTTGTTTTTTCTAAACTCAGCGAATCAAATCGATTTCATTGATAATGTTTCCTTGTCTGATTATAATCCAATTATCAGCAATCTATAACATTCTTTGAAACAAGTTTTCCGTCAATCAGCTGATACAACTTAAATGGCGGCATCCGACCAAATCAAACAAATTAGGGTCAGGTCACACAGGGTAGTGGCGCGACAAGCGGTGCGAAGCTGCTGCGATGAAGAAATGAAGATGTATCTCGTTTTACCACGAAGCGCAGGAGCCGTATTTTTGAATCACTCGAATCGAATTTGACTTCAACTTTAACAAAGAAATTATTTCAGTAAATGAAAAATAAAGGATTCCTCACACAAACATAATACTGTCTGAACGTGTATGAGAAAGCATTTTTTTTTATTACCTGAATAAAAATTCTGATGAAAGTTGTTTAGTTTTGTTGACTGAGCAACCCCTATCTGTGTGCGGAACGCCCTGTATTTTATCACCCACAGTATCACCTCTTGAAAAGTGCGCGCCGTGTCGAGTCGCGTCGCTTTCCGTTGTGAACTGACCCTTACGTGCAATACGGAAGGACGCAGTAACAGATTAAATAACGTTATGCTATAACGCTATTAACGCGTTATGAAGTAACGTTTTCACGTGAACTGGGTGAGCCATTGTTTTTTATGGTGAATATTTGGGTGATTCGACTCAAGGTGGCCAGTAACATGCTTATGGTAAGGTCGTTTGGGTTTCACATAGGTACGTTTTTTAGGTCATTTGGTTAGACATGGGATAAACAATTTAACCAACTAAAAGTCTAATTCATACCTGCAATTTTTTATCACGAAGGAAAACTTAGGACTGCAGAGAGTTATGTAAGTTAAGTTAAGTCGTCTTCTTATCGAATCGATACCAATTTTGTACTTTCATTTTCATTTATGTCACCCAAAACTAAACAATAGGTAAGTCCCACCCAACACATTATTTTGATTTGACCTATGTTTTAAGAGCATAATTTTATGTCGACGATTGTCCCCATTAGAACTATTTCCAAAATTCCACTAGATCCTTGCAGAATGCGTTGTACTTGTACATCTTTTCGCTCTCTTGTACCAGTAGTTTCGCTGGCTCTCTTGCCCTTCAAACCGAAACATAAAAGTGCGAACATAACCTGCTTGGCGGCAGAAATTGTACCTATTTTATAACGTGCATTCCACACGCTACACACAAAATTATTACAAAGTGGGTTATAAGACCTCGAAGTAAACATAACATTTGATCGGCAGGAATTTCTTTTAAAAAACCTTGCATGCATGCGAGGAATCATAAAAATAACTTTGTTTTCGTGCAAATGTTTCCAATGCACGTAATAACTTACTGTTACGTTAACGTACGTCCCCTTCCCCAGCCACAGCCACAGCACAGAGGAGGGCCTGCCTGATCCCTTTTCATTTCTTGATCGGAATCGCATTGGGGTCTCTGGAAGTCGTTCCTCGAAGCTACCCAGGAGACAAGTACGAGCGCAAGGAGTAGCGGAAAGCTCAGCACTTAGCCGACCGCTTTTGGGAGCGATGGATTGTAGAATACCTCCCATAGCTGCAAAACCCCTACTACGATGCCAGCAGACCCGATCACAGAGACGGAGACTTGGAGCTGATCGTGGACCTCAACCTACCCCGAGGAGTGTGGCCGGTTGGGCGTATAGTGCAGCTTATCAGCGGTCGAGATGGTGTGGCCGGAACGGCGGAAGTAAGGACGAATATAACACCCATACTTTGATAATTATCTAACCCGCTAACCCTAATAACCAGCCTAATTTCTACCCACTCCTAACAGTATTCCTTCCGCCGGGTGCTTCCATATACGACGGCACGTGAGCGAGGCCCAGAGTTCATTGCTTCATTGGACGACAGTGACTGGAATAGCAAGTAGGAGACCATTGTCTTGAATGTGGTACAGAGGTGTTGTTTAGTTGTGAGCAGAGTGCTAGACTGGGAAAGATAAATAAACCTACCTACGTATGCTCTACAACTACCAGAAGGTAGGGCGACCCGGGAAGGTTTTCGCATTTCCACAGATTATTTTCAAATATTAGCATTCATATTTAAACGCTATATTGGATCATTTTTAAACGTTAATAAAGTTTATAAAGCTAAATATTTCACAGTTCAAATGAGATGGAGATGGAATGCAACAAATACTACTATAAGTTGATAAATTTAGATTTAGGTTTGTATGTTCAGAACAAATTAAATATCAGTATAATTACGTTTTCATGATGATTAAGAGAAGAGAAGATGATTAATGATAAATCATGACATGATACACGTATATATGTATAAAGTTAATCACAAGAGAAAAAAAATGAGCAACCTTCTCAGAATCGCCAAATGATGTCGTCATTTCTTGTTTACCAAAATAAACTAACCACGAGACAAAACATAACCACCGTAGGTAAAATACTACGTGGATGAGTCATACAGGCATCAAAGAATATAATATATTCAATGAATTCACATTCTTATGTATATGCAGTGTGAACCGCAAAATATAACAATTCTGAGTCAAATGACATTTATGGACAAGGCAAAATTTTATTCCGAGCTAAAAATTTTGTGCTTTGGGGAAGTTGTTTGGTATCATCAGTAGAACATGTGGTTTAAAGGAACGCAGTACTTTTTTTTACACCCTGTTTACTACCATACCACGCGGAACACGGCCTTAGACGTAAATCCTGTTACCCTTGACCTACATAATGTTGTATATCCTTATCATGGATTTGATCGATTTTGCATAAATTCTTAATCCTTTCCATTAACGAGAGGCTGAGAATGGTACAACTTAATCATTTCCAGATTATTAAATTGATTTTTCGCATCCGTATCTACAAATATTTGCCCAATCTCTTAAGCTAATATTGTGTTAAGATGGGTGGTCGTAAAATTGTCAGTAAATATGTCGGATTATGGAGAAATAATTATTTTAATATTGGGTTAATGCTATAATAAGATTTTGATAATACCTATTTATATAATGTTTGGCTGAATAATGTCATTACCTGTGCCTGAGGTGAATTTAAAAAAAGTAAAGTGACAGTTAAAAAATGTCACTTCTTGCTGGATCGTGAAAATAAAAAGATGAGTATTTTTCTGTTATTTTATAAGAAATTATAGATATTTAGCCAAAAGAATGTGTATGGAATTGTTGGATTGAAGATTAAACACATTATTGCTAAATTACAACCAACTGTAAAAATGTCTAGAATAATTAGTCATTTAGAATAAACGTATTTTCAATGGGGAAATGGACACTTTTATTTACACTTTAGCTAGTTATCCTGAGTTATTAATCTAGTATTATAACATTTCAGAAGTGCTGGATGAATCCCTAAGCTCAGTTTGGCTGGAGTTGTTGATGGGTGGACGGCGATCCCAATGATGTGCAGTGTGGCAGCATCGGCTGGTGCAGATTGGTGTCTACAGATAGCGGAAGTTTTGATGATGGCTTTTGGATCAGATTCAGATTGAGTATAAACAAACAACCACCACACCATTCCATTGTAAAGATGCTACGCTACGGTCAAATTTTGACAATATGTAAATGCGGAAAGAATAGACGTTGCCTTGCTACAAATACCATACTCCTAATAGTGGGAAGTGGTTGGCATTAATAGTCTGGGAGGACAAATCATCTACTTTGTGGCCGTTGAGATGAATATCAAAATGGCTAACAAGAATGTGAGAAGGTTAGCATTGGTATCTGCTCACATACCTTGCAAAAAGGATTTCACACCACTCTCAGAAGAACTAGAAGAAGCGGTCCAGCTATACCGAGGGCCACTGGAAGATTTGAGGAGGTGACTGATGCTGCCGGAGCACCAGTGAACCCAGTGCTCCACCACTGGGAATTGCGTGAAATTGTTCCAGTATCAGGAGCTGATCCACCGTCTGCATGCCCCGCAGCCATCCCAACAAGCAGTACAAGTATAAACACACAAACAGGCTTAGTATGGCAAACAACATATTAAGATTTTTCATAGTCATGTATCATTTGATGGACAGTTTATTCTCAGTAGCAATATTAAGTTGTCAATAACCATTAATATTTAGTTAATTGCACACATGGTATAAATAAAATCACTACAGTACAACTTGTTCCATTAAGGAATCTATTACAGTCTACCTATTATGATACATAGTAGTGAGAGTACTTGGGTGAGGTAGGTTAGATTGTAGATTTTCAGCTATGAAGATATTGAAATCAAGTAGGTATATTAAAACAGAATTTTCTTATTATGTATTATAGTGGGCCCAATTCGTAACCATACCGACTTAACTAAATCTCAACTAAAATTATTGCCATCCCGTTCTGTTATCTCATGATAGAAAGTGACAGGTATGTATGTACTTGTATTGGTTGGGTCGTGTATTTTGAAACCACAAATTGCTGCCACAGGTTCAGGTGTTTTAATTATTGTAAGTCACTACATTAAAATTAAACTGAGAGTACACAAAATGTATATAAAACTTGATAGTAAATTAACACTGCATTTAGCATAAAATAATGCAAAATTATATATTTGATGAAGTCAGCTTTATTGATAAGTACATAGGTACCTTCTACCCAGTAGTTTTTTCTAAACAACATTAAATAAGGAAAATAATTTATTGTCATGTTTTATTGAGTACTTAACTTAGGTACCTAAATATTTTTAAATTTGGTGGACAGGACCAGGTTGTCTAATTTTGTTGAGATTATGAAACATTGCCATTTGTTAATTCAAACTATTTAAACAGATTGTAGGTATTGAATAATGTAAAATGAGAATGCTGCATTGTAACAACAAAATACTGACATACATAGAGTGAATTTGGTAGTACCTACTGTTGTGATTGTGACAATAGGTAGATATGAGATATCTCTGGGGAGCTTTGATAATTAACTATTATTCATTCATATGATTAGTAGGTATAGTAATACATTTAATATGTCGTGTGTGGATGTGACATTTAATTTTTATTGACTCTACTACTAGGAAAGAACTTTTATGTACCTAAGTAATATCCGCAGTAAAACTTCGTAAATAGACGTTGCGTCAAATTAATAAATAATTACCTGCTAACATAGTTTGGTACAAAAAAAATATATACTGATGGCATTTACATAATGTGGATCATTATTGGTAAAATGTAACTAGGTACCTACTAAAATGAGGTATTTTGTTACGTGACTGATGTTACGCCCATACGTTGCGAAATTTAATGTACTATATGTGGGTATATTGTTACGTGTCTGACGTTACGTTCCATACGTTGCGAAATTTGATATAATAAAATGAAGGGATGTTGTTAAGTGTCCGACGTTACGTTCCAGACGGCGCAAAAAATATTCGAATACCAGAGTCTTCTCAATGTTATTCATTAAATAGATGTGGGTGGAAGTGAGTGGACAGCTTATAGATTTGAAAGTTCAATTTTAGTTAACAAAGAAATATTGTTATTAAGGCTTACGTTGCTAAAAGCGTTTAGTGCGTTTTGACTAAGATTGGGTGGCTAAAAGAAAATTCAAAACTTTCATACTTAAAACTGATGGCTAAAATATTGTGGATCTCATTCACCATTTCAAAATATGCACATTTAGATTTAATAATCGAGTTAAAAATATAGAAGTTATTGATTTGAGTAGTCAATATTTACAAGCCAGTGGCGTTATAACTCACAATTTTCATACAAAAAAAAAAGCGATTTGACATTTCATAAAATAATACTGATTTGACTAGTAGGAAAATAGCCTATTCGCTCTTAGTTTTTAAATAGATATATTTTCCTGTAGAGCGCACTAAGTTTTGACACATCTTAGCTTATTTTAGTCAAAATTTGGTTAATCAGTGTATGACACCGAATCGGGGTCTTGATATTGGCTGGGGTTTATTAATATAATGCTGGATGTTTATTAATATATCTAATAATTCTTATGAAATTGTAATTACTTCGGTTCTTCTAAATATTATTGACAATAATGAGTATGAATACTATGAATACCTGAAATATACGAACTAGTTTTATCTCGTGTAAAATATTTTGATGTTATCTTGCATAATACTGGTTAAATGCGATATTTTGGTTTTTCATAAATTTATATAGTCATCACAATAATACAAATACATGTCATCACTATTACCTATTATTACCTTAATTTAAATTAAAGTAAAATATTTTGATTAATACAAAATACAAATATTCTTTATTGCACAAGAACATATACAAGTAAAACAAAGCAGAAGAAAAGTTATACAATTGGCGGCCTTATTGCTAAGGTAGCAATATCTTCCAGGCAACCAGACAGTAGGGAAAAGCTATAATAAAGATTAATAAATAATTGTTTGACTGATATATAATCATTGTTTAGTCTTAAACTGTCATATTCTTGAACTATCAAACCCTTGAACTGCCAAAGTATTGAACTGTTTTAGTCTTTAACTCTCTTTCTCTTGAACAGTCTCGCTCTTGATCTCTATATCCAATCTTGGTTTTATGTTAGTTACACTCTCTTTATGCCAAATGACTTTTGTTTTCTTGAACGAATTATATCGCTCTCGATGTCGAATCTTGGTAACTATACATTATCTCGATCTTGCTCTTGCTCTCGATCTCGAATCTTAATTTTATGTTACTTGTTTTTATGTAGAATTAAATGTGCCTTTAGTTTAATACTATTGTAAATAAGTTATCTTGCTCTCGATATCGAAACTTAGTTTTAGGTTAGTTGTTTTTATGTGTAAAACTAAATGTACCTTTAGTTTAATATTTTAGTTAAAAAGTTATATTGCTCTCGATCTCGCTCTCGATCTGTAATTGAATCATGGAGACTGAATTAAATGCATTAATCTCTATCTCGCTCTCGAATGCATTGTCTTGCTCTTGCTCTCAATCTGTAATTGAATCATGGAGACAGAATTAAATGCATTAATCTCGATCTCGCTCTCGAATGCATTGTCTCGCTCTTGCTCTCGATCTGTAATTGAATCATGGAGACAGAATTAAATGCATTAATCTCGATCTCGCTCTCGAATGCATTGTCTCGCTCTTGCTCTCGATCTGTAATTGAATCATGGAGACAGAATTAAATGCATTAATCTCGATCTCGCTCTCGAATGCATTGTCTCGCTCTTGCTCTCGATCTGTAATTGAATCATGGAGACTGAATTAAATGCATTAATCTCGATCTCGCTCTCGAATGCATTGTCTCGCTCTTGCTCTCGATCTGTAATTGAATCATGGAGACAGAATTAAATGCATTAATCTCGATCTCGCTCTCGAATGCATTGTCTCGCTCTTGCTCTCGATCTGTAATTGAATCATGGAGACAGAATTAAATGCATTAATCTCGATCTCGCTCTCGAATGCATTGTCTCGCTCTTGCTCTCGATCTGTAATTGAATCATGGAGACAGAATTAAATGCATTAATCTCGATCTCGATCTCGCTCTCGAATGCATTGTCTCGCTCTCGCTCTCGATTTCGACATGAGTCTTGTATATAATATCTCTTGAGCGTGTCTTGATCTTGTACTGTCTCTTGGACGAGTCCTGGTCTTGTACTGTCTCTAAGACGTGTCTTGGTCTTGTACTGTCTCTTGGACATGTCTTGATCTTGTACTGTCTTATGGACGTGTCTTGATCTTGTACTATCTCTTGGACGTGTCTTGGTCTTGCACTTGCTCTTGGTCTTGCTCTCGATCTTGATCTCGCTTTCGATATCGACATGAGTTGTATATAGATTATATTCTAACGGTTTATGCAATATTACGGTGACATATATAATATCCATATTGAATATTTGACACGGCTTACTTGTTTGTTGTGAGACAAGGCTTGTGCCTCGACGTTTCGACCATATACGATGGTCTTCCTCAGGAGCAAATATTCAATATGAATAACACTTGTTTATCGTTTAATAATAAAATATATAATATCTCTTGAGCGTGTATTGGTCTTGTACTGTCTCTTGGATATGTCTTGATCTTGTACTGTCTTTTAGACGTGTCTTGATCTTGTACTATCTCTTGGATGTGCATTGGTCTTGCACTGTCTCTTGGTCTTGTATTGTCTTATGGACGTATCTTGATCTTGAACTGTCTATTGGACGTGTCTTGATCCTGGACTGTCTTGATCTTGTACTGTCTTTTAGACGTGTCTTGATCTTGGACTGTCTTGGTCTTGTGCTGTCTTTTGGACGTGTCTTGGTCTTTTACTGTCTGTAGACAGGTCTTGGTTTAAGAATAAATAAACTTAAAGAAACTATTTATTTCATAATAATAATTAATGGATTACACAAAATTCAAATACTTAATCTCATATTCGAATAAGATTAAGTGCGATTGAGAAATCAGACAAGACTATCCAACCATTATACATAAATAATAAATTATTAAATTGATGAGTCACTAAAAAGTTACAATGTAAACAGACGAATGTGAGCTAGTTACCTGGGCTGTCTTGGTTTTGTATTGTATTTTAGACGTGTTTTGATCTGGATTATTTGTAAATTTTGGAATATTCAAATAATTGATTTCTCCATTTGCAGGGGCGCAAATGAGGGTCAGGATGGACGAATGTTAAGATGGGTGGTCGTAAAATTGTCAGTAAATATGTCGGATTATGGAGAAATAATTATTTTAATATTGGGTTAATGCTATAATAAGATTTTGATAATACCTATTTATATAATGTTTGGCTGAATAATGTCATTACCTGTGCCTGAGGTGAATTTAAAAAAAGTAAAGTGACAGTTAAAAAATGTCACTTCTTGCTGGATCGTGAAAATAAAAAGATGAGTATTTTTCTGTTATTTTATAAGAAATTATAGATATTTAGCCAAAAGAATGTGTATGGAATTGTTGGATTGAAGATTAAACACATTATTGCTAAATTACAACCAACTGTAAAAATGTCTAGAATAATTAGTCATTTAGAATAAACGTATTTTCAATGGGGAAATGGACACTTTTATTTACACTTTAGCTAGTTATCCTGAGTTATTAATCTAGTATTATAACATACCGTTATCATTATGCCTTGAGCAAAACCATAAGTTCAGTAGTCGTCGAGTTTATTAATTACAAACTAAAATAGAAACATTTTCTCCTTAAAATGTTAGTGCCAGCTACAGTGATGTTAGTCTGGGCGTGTCATAGATCTTGATAAGGCACTGTCGCTACAATATTAACAATTTTTACGGCTCTATTACGAACAGACCATTAGACTATCATTAAGGCAAATATCCAATGTTTTCGTGAAGCCAGGGTTGCCAACTACTTTCATGCAGACAGTGTTGCCAGTTAAATGTAATTGCGCCGCCGAAAAACATTATATCTAATCGTTAAGTTCATGACACGTATCAATTTCATGATTTTATGTAAGTAGATATTCCATATTAGCTTTTCGTCTACAGCTTAATAATGACGCTAATTTGCCCTCGGTAATAAGATACTTTCCCGCGGTAAAAAGTATCCTGTTAATTCTGCTGGATTAGGGTCGTCGCTGTCAAAACCAATATGTATCGTCATTTTTAAGTTTATCCGTAGCAAACAAACAGGTATAAGTACATTTTTATTTCTCCGTTTATAATAAAAGTAAGGATTCTGCGTTTTCGAACCTAGATTCCTTTCAAAACAAAAGCGGATTATCTGCATTTTCTCGTGTAAGTGATTACAACCATTCCATGAAACTAGAAATACAAACCAACAATTCCTCACAAAACTCCTCGAAAGCGACGGGCTGTTTAATCATTTAGACGGCTTATTTATGCATGTCTCGGCTATATTTCCAACAGAAACATTCTAGGAATTAATTACCCGTCCCGGTCTAGACTTGAGCATTTCCTTTGTGGTTCCGTACATTTCCACCGACTGTTGATGTCGGGTTTAGTCGTGCAACTTGGGATAATACTTGCAAGTTAAAGTAAGACACGGTCGTACTCACTTTGGAAAAATTGGTCGCGTTGTCACTTAAGTTTAAATACCTATACATGTCTCACTTAAGTTTAAGTAGTATAATACTTGAAAGTGTTTTCATTGGATCTGTTGACTGAAAGCTTGGAGAAAAGTTTAGGTACAAGTCCGAGATGGGCGGTAGATTGCAACCAAGGTAAGTTGAAATCTAAAAGCGAGCCTTCTTAAATAAAATAAGCATTGATGGCATTCTGTTGTTGTAATTTTTAAACAGATTCTCTTTATTGATGTTCAGGCCATAGGTACAGCCTTTTCTAGCACTGGACTCTTTCCTACAACTTGATAATCTCACCCATTGAGATAATATACTTAAATAGTAGGCTGCTCCTCCTTTTTAGCAAGATTTTATTAAAAGTTTATTGAAATACGCTTTGGTTAATCTTACAGGTACTTACCTTCCATTAACACTCCCAAAGTTTGCCGAATAAATCTAAACTTTATCAAAAGCCTGTAAAGATTAAAATTTCCTCGCACACAGAAGTTTCTCAAACGTGCTCTCGGAAGCCACAGTATTCGACATTAATTCAGTACACCTTCGCTTCTCATTGTTTATTCAAATTAACTTAGATTAGAGTGATATGCAGGTATATGTGTGTTTGTGAATATCTTAAAGATTTTTACCAAACGAAGGCTGATTACAGAAAGCAAAGAGAATAAGTAACAATGTTCATATTTAAAGCATCTATGTAAAATCGCTTCATCATCGAAGTCACCACTAAACTAGACGAGAGTACAGCATATATAAATATTACTAGGGACTAAGTATATAGTAGTAATAGGGGCGAGAGTCAAGTTTGAAATCGCTTTTGTAGTTAATTAAACAGCAATTTTCAAAATGAATTTAAGAATACCCTTCAAAGACAACTTTCCAAAGTTGCTTCTTTTTTCTTTAAATCTTCGATTCTAAAAACCTAAATTTCCATTTCCATTTTCGGGTTGATAATTCTTTAATAGCCCTTTTAAAGAATAAACCGATAAGGAGCTCAATTCCCGAGTGGTCGCGGTCTACAGACAGGGAACTGCAATTAGAAGTGTACTGAAGCGAATGAACTGCGAATTATCGCGAAATTTAGTCCTATATAATATTAAAACAGCACCTTATAGAACTGATCATTCTTTAATAGCCCTTTTAAAGTATGAACCAATAAGGAGCTCAATTCCCGAGTGGTCGAGGTCTACAGACAGGGAACTGCAATTAGAAGTGTACTGAAGCGAATGAACTGCGAATTATCGGGAAATTTAGTCCTTTAGCTCTTATTAGAACTGCTAAACTCAACTAAAAGTTATAGTGTCAATTTTGAGGGTTATTCTTTGCGTGTACGTTCTTTAACGTGGTAACGCCACGTGGTATCTGATTAAAGTACTGCAAAAAGCCTAGCGTCTAACAAACTTGACCTCATTGTGGTAATTTAAATTTAATAAAAAGAAGACTTTAGAAGCTCACATTGACTCCCATAAATTTTGCTCAAAACACAGCCAAATAAAATGACCTATCAATGAGGACACGAAGGCGCAATCAGTATAAATCAGGACAAGACTTGAACGAGAATGAGCTTCCTACTGCTGCCTCTCAGAACCCCTCTGCCAAAACACCACAACAAAAACAGCACTTCCATATCAATTCAAACCAAACGTTCGGGGAGAATGGGGCCAAATGGCGTACACTGAAATATGTCAAAACCATAACGTGATTCCATTGGAGAGGCTCGCCTAGTATTGCCACAACGTTACTTTTGACCCTTTCAACTTCTCATGTTACTTTCATGTTACACGACTTAAAATGTTACTTTTGCGTTACTATTAATTATTCGTGCCGTGCGTTCAGTAGTATATGCCTCCGTGGTGCAGTGGTCTGAGTCGTGGGTTCTCGATCGGGTGAACTCAAAGTTGATATCCGTCAATTATCCCTAGTTTTAGGACAATGTAGTCTGAATAACCTGATTGTCAGAAAAAGGATTCCGTGCTTTGGAGGGCACCGCACGTTTAACCGTCGGTTTCATTACATAAACCACAACAAAATACAAAAAAATCCTTTTTTATACTTACTAAATTATATACTTACTTACTTATAAAGTTCGTATAAACAATGTTACTTTTGTGCTTAAATTAAAATGTTACTTTTGGAGCCAACTTACGTTACTTTTGACAATGGGACTGTGGCAACACTCGCCGTACCCTAACGTACGTGACTCGATTCAGCCGATATCTGGTATCGATATTGTCAAACGGAATATGGCATGATCCTTTATTTTTAGGTTTCCGTAGGCAAATCGAATGTTCCTTCCGGACATCTGTATCTGCCTGTCGTAGTCATAAAGCTTCTGTATCAACTCTATCCAATCAGAGGCTGTTGCACAGGGATGGGTTGCCTACTTCAAAATGAAACGATCTTTCTGCTAAAAATATGTGTTCATTATCTATACGACAGTACAGTAAGGGACAGCTTCCCGCAAACTGATAAGATGTTGTTGATTAAGACTTTGTTGCTCATGCTCAGTCATAGAAACTAAACAACTTTCACCAGGTTATTTTTTCTTCCCTATTCAAAATTACCACCTCGATCAGATTATTTATTTTTCATCAGTTTATTAGCTAAAATTGTGCTTGTAATAGAACTGAAATTGTAGAAAGACCTGTGAAAACTATCCACAATCGCAATCAAAGATTAGCTCTTGAGACTAACAGCGAATTTAAGTTAGTATCAGAAACGTCATTTCGAAACAGTGAAATCCGTATCGCATACAATCTTGAGATCGCTTCTTAAATAAAATCAGTCACAGAACTTTAGGTACCGTATTTTAAGTATGGCTCGTAGTAATACAAATGTAATGTTTCAAAATTATTGTGCAGGTAACAAATATTCAAGCAGAAATCGCACAAATACCTCTGCCTGAAATCAATGGAGGTTTTTCCTGAAGTATTAAGTCACTTGTATCGACCTGTGCGTGTGTATTCTGCTCAGGTGCGGCGGATAGCAATACCAGTATTGTCAAGGTCGTTAGCAACATAAAACCGCCATGATTATAAAAGGAATAGTATCTTTTTGTTATTCTTTTCCTCCTATAGAGAAATTAGGTTGCCGAAGCAATAGGAAGAATAGAAAAGCCAATATATTTTATCTAAATTATTGACTGTAGTAGACAGACACTTACTTCTACCTAACTAGAAAATTTGCATTAATATAACGTTTTTTATTTGCGATAGTTTGAGATTGATTAACTCTCGACTCCAGTGTAGTTGACAATGCGAGCTCACATTCACATATTATATCAGACTCCGTCGCAAATAAAAATAACTACCTAAAAGCTATGCAGCTAACACATATGTCCCACTATCAATACTATCTATTGTTAGATAGGACAGCACGTTGGATTTCTGCCTACAAGGAAAATTTTCCTAATAACATAGAAACTAGAAAGGATATGAGTTTTCTCAAAGTAGGTAATAACATCCAACCGTAAAGTCTATATAACGGAAGGCAATTCTATACAGACTTGGCAATGCAAAGAACCTCTTCTGAAAACGTTCCTAGAAAATGCGATACTGAATACCCACTTGATAAGAACTGCGGGAAAAAATACGTAGGCGTACTTAGCAAGTTTACAATTACATTTCTATGTACAGAAAAATAGGTTCTAGGCTTGTTGTAATAGGAAGGAAAATTGTTTGGAATTTCGAGGTTTGAAGTGCAGGCGTTTTGCCAAGTGCAGGTATGTGGGAATGCATTTTTTCGTTAGTTTTCAGAAGTGGTAAGTATGAAGGGCATATATTATTTTGAATGGTTAGAATTGCTAGCTTTGAGCTTGGCATTTTATTTTATCATGGTGCTAATACTTATTTAGAAGTAATTAGAATAAACGAACTTTTAAAGGAAATTATTGTGTAGACTGTGTAGACAGCAAATTCTCTTTTCTTCTTATACTTATTAATATGCAAAGGAACAGGTAACTAAAAAATATTGTTCATGATTAATGCATGTCATTTCCCATTTTCCTCATTTTCTTCAAGTTTGATGAGCTTCGTTCGGATGCCGTCGGCGAGGTTTCCTTGAATTTTTAATTGGCCTCTTCAAAGCATCCGAGGAATGCTTTTGTTAAGCTCTTACTCAACTTTCAAGGAGATCCATTTTTGATTTGTATGTAAATAAAGCTTTTATCTTGAAGGGAGCTATGTAATAAGAATAAAGTACCTATGTGCCCTCCGAAGCACGGAATCATTTTTCTTTTTCGGACAATCAGGTGATTCAGCCTGCAATGTCTTAACGAAACTGGGGAAAATCTCACAAGTGATAAATTAACAAATATCAACTTTGTGTTCTCCCCCTCAGAATCGAACCCAGGATTGAGAGCCCATGCTCAGAAAACTAGACCACGGATTCAGTTAACACGATACAAAGCTTGCATTTCAATACCGTTGAATTGAGATGGAGTGAAGTCGGTGTCATGTGCAATCATTTTAGCAGCGGAACATGACAAAATACCGTGTTTCTTTTATCAGCACCGGACAGTCCGCCCATCATGTGTCGTTGGGGATTATTTCACCCATTCGATAGACCATTAGTGAGTATTAACGCCCACCAGCAAAAACACCATTCCAGGGAAATCCGGGACAGGGGAAGAATTAATGGGAATTGTTGAGGGTAGTGTGGCTGCTTTGATAGAGCTTTCCTATTATTCATTATTATGGTGGAAAAAAAATTGTACCAAAATTTTCTAGCACAATAAATAATTTCCATCCTTGAAACTTTTCTGACAACTTTCAGTTTGGAAGAAATATTAAAAATCTTCTCGTACTCATTTCATAGTGTTTCTTTTTATCCGTAAAGTTTAGTTCTATTGAAGGTCTTTATTTAGGTAGGTACCTCCATTACCTGGCTTGGCAATGGCAACTGTTGGCAAGTTTCAGAAACATCTCAGAACAGATTTCGAAGAAGCTCTTTATTAAGAATTTCTATTCTTGTTTTATTAGAAATATAGATAGATTTATTATTTAAGGCAGATCACTTCCAAGAATAAGTAGCTTCACAGACATTTTGAGGTTATTTTGTTACTCTATCTTCAAGGAAAAGCATCGTATATTTTGATTGGTTTTCAACTGAGAGGCTAAGCATCTATAAAGTGTATATTTTTATATCCGTAACGTCTAACAATCAGATTTATGACTCTGACAAGTCTTTTGATATCCTCTCACTTTAAGGGTAATTTTATTAAGAATAAGAAATCAGGGATTTTTCCTCAAATTTCCACGAGGTTTGTCTGTATGGGTTACTTATAGGTAGGTAACTTATTATAAGGTTTGCGAAAGCCGTAGTATATTTTACGTATTTGAGTTTATTTAAGAAATATGCATTAGAAGTGACAGATTAACTAAACTTTTCTTAGACTGACACGCTGTAACTACCTACCCCGTAAGGTTTGTAGGCGTGATTTGCGTAAGTAATTTATTTTCCACTCTGCATACTAGCGCTGCTTTAGCATTCGCGCAACAAATTTCAATTAGCGTAGGAGATTTACTACTACAACTTAATTAGAAACTTCTTTCAGCTTATTAAAGTTGAGAAAAAGCTTTTCGCGAAAATGAGTTTCGAACTAAAATTAAAAATTTAATGCCTGCAGTTTTCTATTCAGCTTTGCGCTACAAAAAAGGGGTGATGTCAAATTTACTAAATAACAGCTGTAATTTACAATATTTTATTCTAGAGAAAACATTGCAGCATGACCTTACTATTTTTTTGTACAAAAAGTACACCACCACCACACCACTATCCCATTTATACTTATTTTTGGTGGGATTAATATTACAGTAGTAGAGTTTAAGAATGAACTGTAAAATCGGCGCAAAGGGACGACATAGGAACGGGTCAAAAAATATTGCGACCGAAATCGGCCGAAGACTTGAATCACCGTTCGCAAACCAAAACAAAAATTGCTGATAAAAAAACACGTGACCAAATTCGATCTTCGTCTACGAGTAGTAAATCTAACTATTGTTCTTTTAAATATAGACCCTTATTTCGTTCAAAACCAGCAGTAAATAACTTATGTAAATGCGTACGATATTACCTTGAATTGTCAATGGCAGGTTCCCATACATTCCCATCACGAAGCCTGGCATCCTTCGAGTACTGACAGGACGTACTCGCATAGCATCTTAATTAGTCCAGTAATCTAAACTTATAAAATCGTTTGTCCTTACTGACTGACTGACTGACTGATTCATCAACGCAGAGCCTAAACTACTAAAGCTAGAATCATTAAACTTAGAGAGCAAGTTCCTCTTATAACGTAACCTCCCACTAAGAAAGGATTTCCGGATTTTCCCTCCCTAACCGGGTAAAAAGGGGGGTTGAAGTTTGTATGAAAGTCCGTCAATTTTGAAGGTAGGATCTTCAAATATTGTATTTAGGCTAATGATTAAAAAATCATTTTTTACCCCTAAGAGGGTTAAATAGGGGATGGAAGTTTGTATGGAAATTCCGTCAATTTTGATGGCAGGATCTTCCAATTTTGTTTTTGGGCTAAAGATTTAAAAATAATGAACACGTATTTCAGCGTTTTTGTATTTTCCACCCCTAAGGGGGTTAAATAGGGGATGGAAGTTTGTATTGAAATTCCGTCAATTTTAAAGGTAGGAAGAGCGCGGGAACTCAATCCCACGGGAAAACTCTTAGCTGCGGGTGAAACCGCGGGGCGGAAAGCTAGTTATAATTATAAGAACTGGTATGCTGCGGACCTTAATGAACGTTGGTTTTATTAAATTCTCGAAGAAGGTTGTATTATAAAGGTACGAAGGGAAATTCGCAAATCTAAAGTGTTATCACGGTCTATGGCCCGTATTTATAAATGATCAGCTCTTGAGACTATTTTGTATCAGAAAAGGCATTTTAGCAAAAAAAAAACAATCTGTCTAATTAAAACCTACTTAATACCTAGTAAGTATTGCCCTCGATCTCGAGATTGCTTAATAAATACAAACCTATTTCGAATATAATTTATGAAACCTTGACCCCGCAAAAAGTAAGTTAGTAGTGTTTAAAAGCGATAAGTTTCCATACTTCTTTAAAAAAATAGATTTTATTTTCCAGCTTTAAAAAATAGCTTAATTTTAATCCCAGTTTCCGTAGCTTTCTAATGGCGAAAAAATTTGTGCGATCGAGTTTTAAGTGCTACAGTTTTTGGTCTCTATATTTATTTATGGTATTTACCTGTTAAGTAGATAAAAGCGGACAGTTCAACTAATTGAAGTATTCACCCAAACTTCAATAGGCGTATAGACTTTAGAAGTTCATAAAATAAGTTACCGGTTTATTGGCAAACATGCCGAGAACAACTTAAATTGGAAAAGGGGCCTAGGGTCAGATTTCAAAGGCGTAACTTGGATGGGAAACCGAAACTTGTGAGTTCCGAAATTCATGGAACGATCAAAAGCACATCAAGTTTCATGACAAACAGTGGCGTAGCTAGGTGACCAAGGGCCCCGGGGCAAAACAAAAACTGGGGCCCCTACACCCTACAATATTTAAGATTTATTAACATAGTTAATATACATTTAAAAAATATAAATACAGGTTGCTAACAATGCTATTCAAGATATTTTAATATTGTGATGTGTAATAAAATATTTAACAATGTAAAGCTAGTTTATAATAAAATAGAATAATCATAATCAGGCATCATCAGCTCTTACTCTTAGTATAGAACGCGAGTGAAGCGAGTCGTCATATCAAGAAAATTATAGGAACACACTACCTAAATACTTACGAAAAAAACATATAGTGAAATGTCCATCTAAATAGTAAAAGTGAAGACCATTGCATTTTCACTTGTTCCATAAGAGACTTGCTAATCAGGCTTTGGGGGCCCCCGGAGCTTGAGGGCCCTGGGGCACTGCTCCACCTAGCCCCTTAGTAGCTACGCCACTGATGACAAGCTGTGATCGGAATAAGAATTGAACTGAATTAAGTCTGAAGTATCTGTCTACAAAGTGTTCTTGAATGTACGCTGAAGTTTCAAAATTCAAGGTATGATCAAAGTTACAACACTAATTGGAATAGGTAAGTACCTAAATATTGCTATCGATTCGTGACCAAAATTGTTGCCGTCCCTTTCTGTTCTCTTAGGAAAGATAATGACAGGTGACCATTGTCGTCAATCAATACCATTATCAAGATGCATTGCAAATTGAGTTGAAAGTTCAGGCCTTGTAACATGAATAGTTCTTGACTTAATTATTACTTAGGTACCTGTATATTTAAGGGTATCAATTATTTATTTACCAATCTACATAAGCTAAACTGACCTTGACCTGACGAATATTGTGTCAGTTCCACAGATAATATACACATGACAGCACATTTTTCAATACCAGCAGGTTGAGGAAGCCGCATCAACATTCATAAGACGACTTCACTTTCACTACTACATGCACATTTCCTGGATTACGCGGGGCCTTTATTTGGCGAGTTCAGTGTCGAATCCATTTTAATCAATATGTTAGGAGGTATAAAATGTATGAATGTGAACTTAATCGTGCGAATCGCGCGCTCTTTAACGAATCACGCGATGTTTTTCAACTGGCGTCTAATACTGTTGTAAACGGACTGCAAAATGGTTTTAAAATGATAAACGAAGTATATTACACGACCAGTGTACTCACGGTGGTCACGTCCATACATGACTAGGGCGGATGAACGTCGTCTAGGGTCGCCAGAAACACGGAATTATAAGTTGCCAAACCAACAAAAAAGGATGTTTGTAAAAGATTTTGTTGAAGAAACATCTTATCATGTGATCGGTAGGATGTAAGTAATCTTGTTGATACATATTATACATATTTTATTTCTTTGTCATAATAATATTAAGAGAGCATTCAATTTTAAACGCACATCAAACTGTTCGAGTGCGATACTTACAGGCCTTACAGCTCACTCAATAGAGAACTTTGCAGTTGCGTTGCAGTCCGCTTGCAGTTCGCCTGTGTGGACACATAGCACATAAGTGGCGTTTATACGACAGTTTTGTGATTATCGATACTTTAATAGTTACCGTGTTGCTGTCAGATATTATGTAAGCTAAATGGTGGCTCTTAATTAGGTAGATGTGATAAATATGGAACATTTCGTCCCAGACAGACAGGCAAGAAATATTCATTTTATGTTCGATAGCGCAGGTGTGTTTCTTCTTTATTTGTAAGTTTTACTATGGTTTTATTATACCTACAATTTATTTGACATAAGACTGAAACGTACAGGTGTAGGTGGGTATACAATAATCGTAGCGTAGTGTGAATTTCTAGAAAGTTTTTTTTTTCTAGTTCATCGACAAGATATCGCTAAATCGCTATTAAATAATCTGATTGCACGAACGCATTTTCACTTGTTGTCATAAATTGTGTTTATGAAATTTTTATTACAGTCATTTAATATTATAACTGACTAGTGTTTTAGTTAGGTAAATATGAGTTAGTTTTAACAAATAGTGAAGTAAATAGAGTAATTCTGAAAAGTTGGCGGTAATAGGCTCTCCATCTTGACGAGCCTTTTAAATATGCTCTTCAGCGACGCAATTAGGGAGAAAAATCGAGTCCATTTGTACACTAAGCTCTAGAAGCCATGTCCCCTACTACTAAGAGTAAATAAACACCTTAATATAAACACGTTTCTCAAATATATTTTTTAAACGTTTAAAAAGGGATTACAAAACCAAAGGGCATTTTGCTTTGAAGACTTTCCACTCCAAAATGTTTGCTCGAGTTTGTCTCTAGTCTAGGTTCTGACCTAAGTATGTGACCTTATGACTTATCCTATTTGTCCTAGGTGACGGAGACAGAGTCAACAGTGGAGCGAGTTTATTCAAAAGAAGCCTGTTTACTCTCGAAAAAAAATCTAAGAGTAAGAATTCAGATTGACGTAAAAAGACGAAGATTAGAGCGTTACGCGATAGCTCGTATCACTTTCCTTCTTATCAAGATATCAAGGTGCCCCATTCTGCTAATCAATTTAAATATTGCTGCAAATTCTGAGACAATGCAGTATTTTATAATATTTTTATAAGGCCTGTCTTTAACTTCAATTAACAGCATACAGCACTCTTCTATAAATAGTTTTCTGCAACTTTGCAGTGAGATTTCGGTGAGAGAAAGTTCGAGTGAGTTTTCGGTGAGACTTAGGTAATTAGGTGAGTTTCCTATAGTAGAGGCCGATCTTTGACACCGATACGGAGGATAAGCGATATCTCAAGATAATAGCTCGTATATCTCCTGCCATTGTTGCTGTCCCCCAACAGGACATCAATTAGAACAATCCATATACGTTGGACTATAAGTTACAAAATTGGGCATCCTCTCGAGGATCCTGAAGGAAAGAAGTCCTACTTTGTATAGCAGGTAAGATACATTAAAATTTAGTAAGAACTTTCGGGGTTAAAAAGCACTAGGTAATAAATATATTTTAGTAGGGCTTAGTGAACCGAGTGATTTAATAAGACATCTGGCCTCAATACAAGAAACACAAGACTTAAAATAAAAGCAGTCATACTGACGGAGATGACACTAAAATTTACCAGATACTTATAATGACTCTTCCTTTTTATCTAATTAAATGTAGTCACAGCAGCACTCTAATGGTGTGGGACATTCAGACACGGTTTTGCGATGCATTGTCGGCTCTACACGCAGTCAAAATTGAAATTTCAAACGCAACTCCGCAATGCATCACAAAAACGGCTTCGTCACCGGCTTAGAGCACCTTAAAACCCGATCGATTAGCGCGTTCACCCAGGCATTGTGTGTGGCCTGCGGGTCGTGGGCTTAGTGGAAGAAAAGTGATTAATCGACACTCCGCGCCTTTGTCGGCTTGTACTCAACGTAACGTGTTATACGTGGGCTCCAGAATATCGCTTAGTAAAAATGTTTTATAAAAGGGTTGTGATACGAGCCTTACTTGAGCGTCGCGATCAATGCAGAGCTACAGCTAGCTACCATCACCTACCTACTAAAGAAGTCTTACTATGTACTGTTGTATTTATCGGGTTACTCTGGAATATTTACATTTGATGTTTAGCAGGTGGTTGTCGTCGTGTGTTCTCATGCTGTTTCTATAACCGGTAATAATGACTACGTACCTGAAACAAAAATAAACAACAATCACAATCAGGGAATTGGTTTTTAATTACCTATGAAAATAAATAAAAATAATTTTAATATTGGAAATGGTAACTACAAAACAGGAATGCAGGAATTTAACTTAAGCTTTTCAAGAAGAATTTAAATAGTTTTATAATTATAAGTAGCTCAGGTAGATATAGCTGCGGCAGCTGCGGCACGGATCACCGTAGTCGTGGATTCGAGTCCTGCTCGCATCAAATTTTTGATTGTATTTTTTAGATTTTACCTCCACCCACGTTTTGTCATTTCGCGGAACACCTCACGTCATTCGGCCGCGTAAATCAACGAAAAGCGATAAAATTTACAACAGCATATAAAAACCGAAGGTGAGTGCGAGAGACACAAACGAATCATAAACACACGGACTTACGGAACACCTTTTATTAGGAATCACAGTTTTTACTGGCAGGACATTGTACCAAGAAACCAGTTTTCTAAAATTCCCAAACAATTTAGAACTTTTCTTATTAGCAGTGATGATTTAGTATCATTCCAATCAATTTAATGACTAATTTTTATAATTTTCCATTGAACAAAGCTATAGCAGCTCAATGAGTGAAAAATTTAATTTCCTAGGAGCTGAATATTTCCCGTAGTAATTTTACCTCAGAATAATTTAGGATACGCAAAGTATGCTTTCTAATGGTGAAAGAAGTTAACCATCGATCGGTACGTGCCGAATATTACGATAAGGAGTATCTATTTTTGACATATTCTCAATGTTTCGTCGACATCAATGTGCGAAACTCCCCGTTATTTGAAGTAACACGCGGGTCAAGTTGCTACGGGTGGAGAGGAGAGCTTTCCACCTTGTTACGTTTCTATTTCGGATCTGGTTAGTTAATGTCTTGAATAGGAAGAGTCAACAGAAGCCTTCATAACTTCGTTGAATTTTCGTGTGAAAACCTGTGTCAAAAGTGATGAAAGAACAGTCACTTAACATCTTCTTGGATAACTACCAAAACGTGGTTAAAAACTACACTTTAAGAAAAAAAGTATCGCTCTTCTGTTGGTGTTCTAAAAACTCGTCCATACACTTACCTATGATAGCATTCTAAAACTTTAAAACACTTACTATCAGGTGGTCCGTTTTAGTAAGTGCAATTATTGGCATAAAACTTTATGTGTAGATATAGTACCTATACTTACATACAGTCGAGTGGTTAGGTTGATAAGTGCTATTGAACATTACACAAGTGAATGAGTCTTTTATAACTTTACAAAGGGGTGTTGCTACAGCAAAATATTGGCCTCTAAAACTTTGCATAACAAATCTTTATTTTCCAAAAATTCGTAGATTACAAAAAATGAAAAATAATATTATTTTTTTGTTTACTATCTACCTAATGTCGATAGGTTTTAAGAGTTCTTGATCCTACGGGCTCAGATTTATTTAAAATGATGACCATGGCAATACAGACCCACTTGCAAAATTAAGCACGAAATGAATTCGAACAAACTAGTTCAATAAAACGGTAATTTAATCTCATAACGAGAAACCCTAAAATTGAAAATAATTTGATTAATTGAATCAACAACTGGATCCGTTAAATTGGATTAGAACTTTTGTGTTTACACGTTGCTGACTATTCAATGAGTTACCGCAACTTTGATTACTTATCAAGTACATATCGGCTTATCGTAGTACCTAATTATATTTACAGAAAGCACTCTTCGGTCTAGATAATTAATTGTTATTTGTCTCCAGAAAAATAGTATCTAATTTCAATAAGATTTTAAATTACGATTATTTTATGTTATCTTGAATTTCTTTGTACCATAAATCATTCTTAAATTAAAACATGGAGGTATATAAGACACACCTCAACATTAATCGCAACTGTTACTATGTGGTACCTATCATAATCATAACCTCCAAAACGGTGTGTCCAAGTGTCCTCACCGAATCAACAAGGATTATTAAATTACACACATTTCAAAGATTGATATACATACATTCAACGGATCTTTGTTTCTTTCCGAAAATCTGAGCGATGCAAAAGTCGTCGACGTAAAACGTTTTTTGAACTAAATAAAAGCATTAAGTGCGTGTATTCTTACTTGTAGTGGAGGGCAGACAAAACGACCTCGTAATAATATTATTGGGACTTTCGAAGCATCTGGTTACGATCAGAGGGTTATCAGTATCAGACATGCTCAGTTGCTATCTGAGGTACGAGTATCATGTTTACTATTGTGTTGTTCTCATGAATAATTGGACGTACATGTATGTCATACTTCGTAACATCTATTGGGGATGTTGGGTAACATTTCTAAAGTAAAATCAGTCATTCTTTGCTGTCATTCTGTCCATTGATCGGCAATATGATTTTAACAACCATGCCACCGTTTAAAATAATTTACTAACATAGATACAAAAGCATTTTCCAACACCTACTTATGGATCTTGTATTCAGAAATAAATTGTGGAAATGTGCAAATGCACGCCGAAATCTTGCGATAAAAGCGTGAAACCATAGAGTACAAATCTTCCCTTTTTCAGTCTTATTATTTTAAAAGTGACAGTAATATTTTTAATTTAGCCGCTGGCATCTAGAATTGAGTCCAATGTGTAACTAGAATTACAGTGATGAGCGGTGGTATTAAATCACTAATTTATTAGGATACTCGCATTTGTCAGTTGACAGCGCAACGGTAAAGACTCACGCGCAATCATCGTACCGCGACGTCTTCCAAACAGGGTTGATACTTCCGGCATTCGAGAAAATATTATTCGGTACATTTTAAAACAGTAAATCAATACACAATCAAACACGATTAAAGGCTGTTTTTTTGTCATCTACATTCATGCTGATTGTCAATCGTAAAATAGTACATTACGATACAAGTGCGGTGCGTTGATAGTTACAGCCGAGGCGATATTGCTAGCCCGAGCCGTAGGCGAGGGCTACAAGAAAGCAGAGGCTGTAATTATCAAACCGCACGTATGTCGTACGACGTTTTATAACATATTTGCGAGGAAATAGCTAAAAAATTAAAACAATACAGCGAAAAGAAAAAAAGCGAGGAATAATTTTTACTCGTTCACAAATTAGCGATGCGCGCGCATCCACAGGGGTAGGTACGTTCAGTCGACCCAGTTCGATATTTATACCGATCGAATCTTATACTAGTGGGTCGCACTGAACGTGCACCTTAGCTGCTGTCAGATAAAACCTAACTTCCGGTGCGCCTCTGAACGGGCCGGATAAAAATTAACCTAGTCGAAATTTCGTCTGCCAGGTGTCTCTGAACGGGCAATATAATTTTTAAACAGGTTAAATTTCGATCGATCGAGCGTTTCTGAACGTACCCCAGATTACGTAGTATATATCGCGCAGCGCTTTTTTTTAAGGCAAACCACAAAAAACCAGCCAGTATTACTAATAAACTAAATTAATATTTTTTTTATTTTGTTACTGATAAATGGTTGTAATTTATTGTAAAAATTAATTAAATCAAAGAATTAAATGTTAATTTTATTATACTTTATCTCCCAAAGTTTATTTTATTTATAAAATGTTGACCACTTTTCTGCCATAAAAACTCTTTACTAAGATTTTAAAAAGTACCGTTCAATAAACCTTTTACCTAATTAAAAAAAAAAACTCGTGTGTTTTACAGCACTCGTGCATTTTACATTACGATTACGCTCAAGTACGTAATAAGATACAATACAATATTGGAATTGGTGTAGTAAGAGACCCTTTACGAGCAAATGTGTTATAAAAAGTATTAAAACACTTTTAAGTAGGTTTAACCAACTTTTGCTTTCTTTTGTACACAGATCATGCAATGCCGAGTTTAGTTTGGGGTTCCCGAGGAAAGTGATAGTAATAGCTATTTAACACGCGTTTCAGTGATTTTATTAGAATGTTTGTACATTTTGACACTAGGACTATGTTTCCCATTAACTTTTTGTCTTTGTAACATTTATTACCCGGCGGGAAATTAACTTGTATCAATAACTTAGCGACACATTTTTTTTATTTTTCAATTTTCAAAATAGAAAGATTTAGTTGAAGATAGAGGATTAAAATCGGAGAATCCGGAACGAAACACGACGTTTTATCTTCACACCGAGAAGCGACGCGAAGCTGCTTGAAGATACCTATCTCTTTGTACCACGAAGTGACAAGCTGCACGGCGTAGCGCGTACCGCATTTTTTTTACTCTTTGCATAAACAATAATAATAAATCTGGCAACCCTAACCGTCACGCGTCAAAACTGGTGCAACAATTAACTCCACTAATGACTTATTACGCTTATGCTCGCTCCTGCAATAGAGGAAGCAAGCTTTACTGTAACTACCGATTATGGATATAGTACTAAGTACAGTAGCTTCCTGAGTGCATGTTCTCGCAGTGAAATGAAACGGAGTACTTCCGATTTTATCGCTAAACAATGTTTCAATTACTTAATGCTTGTGTAAAATGATGCCGGATTGAGAGCTATGAGAATCACTATTCGCACCTTCGGGCAAACTATAGAAGTCAGAAGAGGGGACCCGGGAGTATGAATATATAGCCGTAACTATTTTGTATGTAATTCAAGCTTTGGACTGATAACCTGTCATACTATAGCAAAACAAACCCTCAAAATTAGACGTGGCCAATGGCCATAATATGAGGCCATTTTACGTTTTTAATACCTACGTACTTAAGTTACAATTTAAGGTTTAAAAAGCACATAATATGCTATGCATGTTAGGCGTAAATATATGTATGTTTTAGTAATCCGCCTTGATGGATACTGTCTTGTTGGCGAGTTTCTGATAAGCGGATTTGAGAAGTTTGCGAAAGAAAAAGAAAGATTAAGAACACAAACAATTTGTTGCTTTCGCAAGAAAAGGGACTTTAACGGAGTTGGGGACATGCACATTATCGGGAAAAGTTTTCAGGATACAAAACGATCGATTTTTTGTTAGAAATATATATATGAGCTAAGGAAATATTGGTAAGAATTAGTTTACACAATAAGTTGCTGATTTCGCAGCTTCTCCAACGGTTCATAAAATTTTATTTTCCCTCGGAAACAGGATGTTCTCGCCGTGTCTTGTCAGATTTTGAGGGAGATTTTAGGGCTACTCTTCGCCTGAAAAACAAGGCACCGGCCCGCTGCTCAAGCCACTACTTATACTGACTGGCTTTTACAAAAACCTCTAAAAGAGGACTTAAAAAACTTTAATGTCTTAAGTATTTATCGCTTCTAATCCAACATAATAGCATCAAATACTTCTATAGGTATAAAAATGGACAGTATATAAAAATGGCATGTAATAAAATAACAAATAGCATGTATTTTCAGTGTCAAATATGTCACAAGTTGTCCATTAGTGCGTATCTACCGTCGGTATTTCATTAGCACTAGAGATAACGAAGCAAAACGGTAACACGAACTCTATAGATAATGTGGTGTCACCCTAATCTAAATTACAGAAGAGAGGTGATCCTCGTACCGATTTTAGTAGTTGCAAAATGATATGATCCCTTTGATAAATACTTCGGAAACTTTTTTCTGTTTTTTATCTTTTACACAAAACTGACATATTATTTTTATTGTAATTTCAATGGTATTTTGATTCGTTTCATGCCGTCACTGTACGTAAAACTTGTAGGATTCGGTGGCTTTTACCTGTCAGCTACTTTTTGTCTTGTCTTTATTTTATAGGCATGTATTATCCTTTGTATTTTATTGTGTAGAATAAACTGTTAAATAAATAAGAACTAGCACATAAAACGGATCCTATATCTAAAACTCAAAAACATCTACGGGCAACTTTAAAATACTACAAATAGTTTCTGTTTAGTTGACTATCTAGTTAATATTCTCTTTGAGTCTAAACTTTATCTCTTTTTGCTATTCTTGCGGATTTTCAGCACCACACTCAGCCATAATACTAACATAAACACTCACCTTAATAAGTGTTATCTTAACCTGATCTCACTTGATACCATTTTCATAACTAAAATTTTCTAGACCGTTCAAATATGGCTCGCCAGACCAAATAAGGAAGGTCTAAAGGCCTTAAAAGTTGTGTTGAAGTTAGGGTTCAAGTTATTATGGCTATATTCGTTTAGCAAAATGGTTTGGAGTACGTTAGTGGATTAGGTTCGGGTTTGTATTCATAGCTGAGATACGTTTATTTTTATATGCTCTACAAGAACTTGAACTTTTTATTTTAACACTTGTGAACTTTGAAAGACGAATTTAAGCCGAATAAAAATGTTCCAATTCCATTTTGATGTAGATATAACAAAATTAATAGCAGCTATCTTTCGTTACGACTAGATTCTGATTTCTACTCATTATTTGGTCAATCTTATTTTCTGTTCACAATCAAACTGCCTCCGTGGTCTAGCGGTCTGTGCCAAATATCACATAGTTGATATTTGTTAATTTATCACATTGTGAGATTTTCCCCAGTTTGGTTAGGACATTACAGGCTGAATCACCCGATTGCCTGATAAAAAAAAGGATTCAGAAGGGCACGTTAAGCCGTCGATCCCGGTTACTGTCTGTGTCGTTACAGAAAGCATGTCAGAGGACAATTTAGCTGTACTATTGGCGGTTTAAAAACTCTGACACCAGGGTTCATCAACCCACACGAGAGAAGAAGTACTTACTCACAATTTTGGTCAAGAATAAACGTATGGAGGTAATTTGTCACCGTCCCCCATTTTATCTTGTACAGAGCAGAGTTTGTTGGCTTTGGGCCTAGAAACCAGAGCCCTAATGACTTTAACTTTGTTACTTCTTTTATATGGAGCTCATTAAGACAGCAAGGAATTTTCTTCCCTTAATTATATGGGTATTGTGTGAAGCATATTAATTGGCAGATTTATTATTACTGTTCTTCCATGCTAGACTGGGAGCGATAGAAAAACATAGAATGTGCCAGCTGCATCTGCTCTCGGACATGCTGTAAAAACCAGCTAAGGGATTCGAGGGTTTAAGTGTATTGCAATTTATAGGCGATGGGCTGACAACCTGTCACTATAGCAATATACATTATCATCTGTAATAACACTCAAAACTTGTCAGACGTGGCGGAACGACTTTTGTTTAGGTCGTTTTTGCTCTACCTACCCTTCTAGGGATAAAATCGTTATTTGTGTATGTATGTGTATGTATTAATTATAAAGTATTTTTCGAGTTATCGAAATAGAGAACAGTTCGGAAAGAGAAATGGACGACATTTTTTATCAATCACCTACCGCTAAAGTAATACTCGCTACAAACTTGCGACTGTTTATAAAATAATTAATGTTTTGACTTCAACCTGTGGTGTCTAAAGAGACAATTCACTATCAGACGGACTATTGCTTATTTCATTGTACCTATTACATAATAAAAATGGCCCTGGACCTTCAAGTCTAAGATTAAATAATCAAACAATTATGCCCAGACGAGGTCGGTTCAGTATTCCACGCACATCTTAGCTCATACTAAACGCAAGTAGAATGAGCCAATCAACACTCGTATTAACATTGTTACATGATTTACTGTTTGTTTGATTTACCCTTTTGTGGAGGTGAGGTGAGCTCAGGGCGTAGAGACGGAGAATTAGTAATGAATTCTTCGAATTTATGACTTCAAAACAGTTTCACACACAGACAATAAGACAACATAGAGACGACAGAGGGAGAGAGTTTCAATCATTATTATTATTATTATACTAGCCTAAACTGTCCCACTGCTTCAATAATAGGGAATATTTCTAGGACATAATGTCAGCTCCTACCAAGGATACTACTTCTTTTACATAAGAAGCTAGCTAACAGATCATCAATTGAGGAATTTGAACTAATGACACATGTGACGTGACAAAAAGTAGCTGACAGGTAAAAGCCACCGAATCCTACAAGTTTTACGTACAGTGACGGCATGAAACGAATCAAAATACCATTGAAATTACAATAAAAATAATATGTCAGTTTTGTGTAAAAGATAAAAAACAGAAAAAAGTTTCCGAAGTATTTATCAAAGGGATCATATCATTTTGCATTTATCACAAATTATTTTATCCTATATTTATATTCTTTATTCTTTATTGTACACACAGAGAGTCTTAAACTAAACTTAAGTAGATACATCATGTACAAAGGCGAGCTTAACTCAAAATAATTGAGTTATATATAAAGTTAAATAATTATAATTATTAAATCCAAATTATTTCTAAAATACAATAGCACAAGGACTTTGGGATCACAGCTGTTGGTAGTGCGATAGAACGTAGTAATTTATTGAAATGGGTCAAGATTAACGAGTTCCTTGTTGAAGAGTTTTATAAAACTCCATTAGAAGCTAGATGTGTCCCAGATGAAGTGATGACATTAACATACGAAGAACCCTGGAACATAGACTAAGTACATAAAGACTGCGTTAAATCGTTTGGCAGATGATAGATAGTTTTTTTTTACTTTGCAAAATTACTGGCATGTGTCAACGGTCTTTAATATAGTAAGTATTACATCGGATGCTTCTTGCCATCTGAAGGGCAGACCATACGCGGCGGTACGCTTGGGTACTAAGTATTTGTAGTTCCTATAAAAAAACACAAAAGTTTCTACTGACTCAGGCTAATCTTAGTAACTGTTCCAATGATTTAGAGGTCATGTCATCGATGGGAATAGGTAAGTACCCTCCATGGGTCGATAATGAGTTTGGCCTGGATTATGAAATCACAATTATATTTGGCCTTGGTAGGTAGTATAATGCTATTCACCGCGGACTCGCTAATTGACCATCCGAATGGATTCCTACTCCACTGTGCTACAACTACAACATTTTTCCGAAAAAGGTAGCGCATTCGTTTTATTCCGCTGCAACTTTGGTACGCCCGTAGCGTAGTAGGATAGGATGTGGTGGAGCTCCATACTCCATATGGCTCCACTTCATAGTATAAACTCTACCAATTGTTGCAATAGTTTTGTACACTAATTTGAGAAATCGCTGAGCGCTAGTTCCTAATTTACTCTTCTGTGGTTTTGTATATGTTTTAAGCAGAATCTCGTGCATATTTGTAGTCTGTGTGTTGAATAACGTACATATTTGCACTCAGAATGAAGTGTCTCGTATTACGGCTTAAAAGCTTCTACACGTTTTCCATTTAGATAAATGTGCGGAGAAATTAATATTTAATTTTCTTATGGAAATATACTAGGTGCTCTGAGATGAGGGTAAAAGTACCTACGTAACGTAGTAGTACGCAAAATAAGCCTTTGATAAGAACAGAAAAGCTTTACTTAAAATGGGAGATACGTTGTACGTTTGTTTTTCATAAATTATTATTTGGTAATTTTAAACAAAAATTATCAATATTCATTTCAAGGAATTTTATTAAAGTGGGTTATTTTTCGTAAACATCTCGATCGAAATGACATTAGGTCAAGAAGATATTGATATCAGTTTCAAGAATGATTACTTGACTTTGTCACCTTGGGTGAATACGTGATGATGATGCTATAGGTATATATGATGCATAGGTACAATTCCCTGGCATCATGTTGTACATTGCTGCATTGTTTTTAAAACTGTAACGCGAACATCCAGCAAAAGCAGCAATGGATATCGAACGCACAAATAAATTGGTATAAATTGACTCTGACACGTAATTTGATTTTGGGGCACTTTATTTCGGGGATTTCCAGTGGTGAACATTACTTTCAATTTAAACAGGACGTTTGTTTTTTTCCTTATAGATACCTAATCATTCATGAGATCTGTAATTGACTAATTACTATTTTGATCAATGATGTACGTAAGAAAGCGGGCAAGCAGGGATTGGATGAGAACGGCTGTTGACCGAGCTGAGTGGCGTGCCATGGGAGAAGTCAATTCAAAGTCAACTGATGATGATGAATTAGGTACTATTTTATTTAGGTTCTAGTACTGAGTACCTACTGAAAATCTTTCTGCAAGTTACTTTCTATTTTTTTATTTTATTATATTTTTATGAGAAAAAGAACGAAACAAGAGAGAGCAAATATTTTTGCTCATTTCCTAGGCAACATTTTGCAAAAACCCTTCTATTTACCACGGGAAAAAATATGGCTGCTTAGGGACGAAGTCTCGCAGCCTATTTACTACAATGTGTAGGTAATCGATGCACAGTGTAAAATAGAGCCGAGGCTTGAAGCTTTGATTAATAACGCCGGGTTAGGGTGATTAAATCTCCGCAGAGCGTAGGATTTTCGCTCCCGTCATGGTAATACGGTAATTATGTACGCGATTCTAGCTAAAGCTTATACATACTTATATAGGATCACGCCGGTATCCCTTACAGGGTGGGCAGAGTATCAACGTCTTACTAAAATTTTTTTTCGCTAAGTCTGGAAATTCCGAGGGGATGCAGATATCGCCTGAAACCTCCACCTGGCACCAAATCTCTTGAAACTAAAAATAAACTAAGAAACAATATTTGTTATGAAAAAGTAGATATAAAAATAAACCTGGAGCTCTACCTGGCGTGTACAATGTTCTAAGTTTCATAGGGAAGGGGCCCAGCCAGTAAATAATGTTAGGTCTATAAGGGCCAGCCGTATAATCGAGCTAACAAAGGCTAGTTTCAAAGAGGAGCATAGAGATGATTTACTGGAACAAGCAAAATACAGGAAACAATTTCTCGCGTGCCATTGGCTCGTTCGCGCGCTGTGACATTAGCGACAAGAGACACTGCCACACTATTGGTCAAAAGGCATGCAATTGCATCAGCCGGCAACATTACCGAATTATTTCGATGCAGCTCGTTACACGCTTATAGTGATATGAGCTCAATGAAGAGATTCCTGTGTCTAAGTGTCTATATTCCACGGATGCCGAGGCAACGACCTGCATCAAAATTCTTGTAACATTATTTTGCACCGATTCAAAATGTAATAGGATTATGATTAGTGTAACTGAGGTCTGAAGCATGCAGGCTGACTACTGCTTAATTTTTTTATTTATACTTGATAGGCAATCATATATCGTCCCAGTTCTTGCTAACAGACCTATCTGTCAAACGGACCTATCTACACTGACCATACCATCAGGATCCTCTTTTTTTTTTGAACAAGTTCTCTCTAACAGTCGTTTCTGTATCGTCTACCGTTTAGAAGATAATCGACATTTGTGTTTGGCATATCTGCACAACAAGGCAATAAATATTCTTACAAACCGTCTCTTGTACATATAACTGTTAGCGAGATTTTTTAAATTTCACACACTTCCAAAAATTAAGAACTATGTACATGTGACTGTTAGACAGATTTTTTGTCTGCAATGTTGACATTATTTTGCGTATAAAACAACAGTTTTTTTCGAATATAAACCTTGTTATCTTTGCAATTAAGTCTTTAGCATTAATTTACACGGTGCCACATCACTGTGGTATGGGGGCGTGCTTGAGGGGAGCAGGATGTGAATGTGGTATTCATCAGCGAGGTTAACCCAAGGCTAACTGAAGGTCCTACATTGCCAGATTACCACACCTACCTGCAGAAAGAACGTCGTATGGACGGTGGAAAGGACCAGCAGCGTACCGAGGACTGGCAATGCTGGTGAAGAGACACATCATTTTCCAGCCCATCGACCACCAACACAACAACTAAAATCGATGTACGCCATTGTTATTCAACTCTAACACGGAGCAGAGGACCTCTACTCGCTATTTACAAAGCGCCGCAGACCAAGTTCCAGGTTGCTGACAATTACAAGGTCCACATTCCTCTATTCTTACCAGCATCGGCACTTGAACGCAAAGAACATATCCTGGAACAAATTGTACCTTCAACACTGCTAGAAATACCCTAGGGGACCTTTGCGGGTGGTGTCAAAAGTTCTCTGAGTACAAAACCAGTACAGATCGCCCAAGATGAATGGAAAGGCACAGTGGAACGAAGCACCGTCATTCTGATTGCTACTGAATCAGCATCCCAGACTAATCTGGCTAGTCTGATTCAGGCCTACAAGAAACACAAAACCAGGAGGCGATGGTACCATACTCCTAGGTTTATGCACTTAATATCAAGCTCAGTGACTTAACTGAAAAGTAAAGGAAAATCTTCCAAAACATGCAGCCTAGCCTGGAAACCATCTGAGGGCGTTCGAGCGAGAGGCCCTTTCCATACACCGCCTCTGTCTTCAGCTCACAAACATAACGCTGGTTATTCCCAGGGTAAACTGATATGC